>CM057820.1:12852257-13137257 GCA_030067965.1 Latrodectus elegans
TTTTATTTTGCTTACCTCGAACAAAAAAATCATCGAATTCTTTCTAATCCTAATTGACTCATTTCAAGTCATATTCTATTCTCTGAAATACATAATTTGATGAAAGGGATATTTGAAATTCTCTAATTCGATAAAAAGTAAGAAATGATTAATTCTAAAATATAAAATTAGAACCACTAAACTTTACTTTAAACAATTCAAAACAATCATTATTACGTATCTTATATTTTGAGTAAGTTTAGTTTGTTTAAAATATAAAATTAAAAAAAATCACTAGATTGAGTATTTTAAATTAAATTTTTATTTACTTGGCTAGTAGAAACTGAAATTCAAGACTTCTCAGAGGTGATGGAAATAAATATGTTCAATTGTATATCTTTTGAGTTAACATAATCATTGAATGTATGAGAAAAGCGAATGATAAACAGATCGGTAAGAATAGGGTAAAATAATAACTACATAATTTTTGTTTGGTAATAAATAATACATTATTGTCATTTTAATTGGCTGTGTAACAATCGTAAAGAGTTAAAATTAAAAAATTGACTTCCTAACTACAATTTTAATTATATGTATGAAATTAATATTTTAAATCAAATTTATAAAGACGATTTTGATATTGTTTAATAATAACAGAACAAATTGATTACCTGTAGTATAAATCACATATAAAATTTAATAAATGCGATTAAAATGGTCTACATGAAAATAAAATGTGTAAAAATAGCATAAGTTACTTAATATATATATATATATATATATATATATATATATATATATATATATATATATATATATATATATATATATATATGTATATATGTATTATATTTATTATTATTGAACTAAAATATTGAAGTTGTGCATAAATTGTAACAGTTTCAGAAGCTCAACTCCACAATTTTGTTTAATTATAGTGCAGTTAAGATAAGCGCATCATTTCTAGCTCATTTAAGCAGTAAACGATTAATTGCTTATTTTTAGGCAAGTTGCCACACGTTTCCAGTTTATGCTCGAAAGGAAAACTTTTAAACATGTTGTGGAATAAGTAATAGGTTATTCACAGTTATGAAGGCAGCGAACAACCTTCGATAAAACTTCAGTTTAATTAAAAATTTATTAAGCTTTCCTTATTACAAAGGCAAACAACTCTTTAAAGATGCTGAATTGTTAGAAGCAATAAAAATTATGCAAAAACCAGTATTGCAGTTGCACTTTTTTTTTTAAGCGATTTGATTCATCTTGTAGTTCATTTATTCTTCGCAATATGTGAATATCGCAAAGAATTAAAAAATAAATTTGCAGACTATTTTACAATATTCATAATATAAACTTTATATCGTCGATCCATAAGAATTCAGAATTTTTTTTAATGATAACTTTGTAATAGTAATGAGACTATTAATGTTTTTCAACAATGCACTTAAAAATTACTATGTCCCAAATTAAAAAAAAAAAATTAGGTTTTTAAACAATTTGTGATTTATGAAAAGTGATTAAAGAAAATTTTAAAATATTATCTTCCCCAAGGTTTGAATATCTCATTTTAATTACTTAAGATTTCCATATAAGTAAATCATTTCTCTCAGAATAAAAGAAAGTGTTTAAAAGAATAAAAAGGAAACTACTCCTTTACACATAGTATTTAAAAACTGCATCATTTTATGACATCAGCTTTTATTTTTCACTTTAAGTTAAAAATATACATATTTATCAGAAAAAGTCAGTAAGTTCAACTGCATTTAAACAAAAATTACAGCAAACTGAGAGAGAACCAAATCTAATTTGATTCAAAATCAGTTTACCGATATTAAGAAAACTAAACAAATAATAACTTTAGGAAAAGTACTACATGAGCACTAGTTTCTTAACAATATCTGAAGTGAGAATTACTACAAAAAACATATTTTACACATTGATTGGATCTTAAGATTTTAAAGGAAAACTAAAATTCTTAAGAGCATGTCTAGACGGTTCGTCTACCAGTTGAATTCCAGTATTTATTTATTTATTTATTTTTTGCATTTTCGAAGAAAAACTCTATAGTCGAGGAAATAATTCTTGATTCTTTTATAGAAATAATCATTCTTACATAATATTTTGTCGAGTTATTCAATGTGCAATGTAAACAAAACTAGTACTTTCGAAGAAAAATTTAATTTTAAAAGCATTCTAATTTTTTATAAAAAAATTCCTTTCATTCACAATATAATTTATTTTATTGATGTGGGAATGCACATAAATTATTGGTTAAATGTAATCATAAAACTATATTACATTAATAACAACGAAACAAATGCACTTTATTTTAAATTAAAGCTAAACATATTTTTCGAACTAGTTGGAAAGTAAATATAAGCTATATAATTATAAAAATAGATAAATTCAAATCTGAATTTTATTTATTACTATAAGCTGAAATGTGATAAAATTGTTTGAAAAAAAAAACTGGTATTTACGGTATTAATAATTTTCTTAATTTTATACAACCAAAGTTTATTTATATTTTCCTTAAAATGACACCACAGGTTGAAAATATTTACTATATTAATCAAAAAGAAAAATTTATTCAGAAAAATGTTTCCGTATACCGTACTTTTAATGATAGACTTCATGGTCTGGTGAGTTTGAAGTTTAATATGTATTTTAAAACTCCAAATAGCAAGAAGCTACCGTCACTTGTTTTTTAAACAAAGGATTTCCAGTCTAGACAGCACAAATCCTTCGATGTTATTTTGGTATACACATAAGGATGAAAACATTAATCGGATAATTTAAACTTTCACCGCGAATTATCTGTAGAATATAAATAGAAGGGAAGTTAATAATAAATAGTTTATATGAGAATATGCATATAAAAGGATTCTGAGAATTTAAAATAAGTCCCTGGGTTGCATAATTTCAGCATATTAAGTATATAAAGATTGGAATACTAAAATAATGGATAATTTATTATACAAACAATTTATGTAATTCTCTTATTGTTATCTCAAAATACAAATATAAAACAATAAAAAAAGCTGCTTTTTTAAACTCAATTACAATTTCTCGATAAAAATATTTATATGCAAAAATTTTTCTCGGTATGTAGAATATATTTTAGATGAGTCTGATCAACAAAAATAATTAATAGAAAATGAAAAATTAAAATAAAATTCTCTTGATTGTACATGCAATATTTTTCGGGTAATTCATTGGCAATACTCCCTTATTTTCATGAGAAATATTATATTTTAATATAAACATTCTTTTTAATAGATAAAATGTTCTTAATGGTGAATGGCAAAGAATTAAACTTAGTTGGAGAGCGCATAATAAAGTACTCAATTTTAAGTAAGAATTACTTTAAGTTTAATTTTAAATGAATTAAAAAAAATCTTAAAACTTATAATTTCAAAATAATATATTTCCTTTTAAGATTATAAATTATAAAAAGCTCCTATATGTAACAAAATGTTTGAAAATTGCAAATGCATGCATATATATATATATATATATATATATATATATATATATATATAGGAAATGTTACATGATATATATATATATATATATATATATATATATATATATATCGTAACATTTCCTATTTAGAATTGACAGAACAAAATAAATGCTAATAATGTTTAGCAATAATAAAAATAATGAATGCCCAAAATCAGAAACTTTGGCAATATTAGATTTATTTTTATAGAAACAAAATAAAATTAAAAAAAGGAACTAAATCTTGTTTGAAGCCGGGAAATGTTATTTAAAATTAGCATCGTTATTTAAAAATAATGCCATTATACTTTATTAATGTTTTAAACCAATGTTGTGTATTTCAATTTAACCACAACAGACTTTTTTAAACATTAACGATATTTAAGAAAAACGTATTAACCATCTTTAGTGAAACGAAACAAAAGGACAATTTTACAAAGACAGCAAAAAAAAAAATTTTTTTTCTTTCGGCAGCTTATTTTTCGAAATTTTTTTTTCTAGTTAATAAGAGAAGGAAAGAAAACAGAAGACAAAATCGTTCTTGTTTTTTGAACATCGCCCTCGAAAAGCAAAAAGAAATCTTGAAAAGGTAAAAAAAGAAAAAATTCGCCGAGGGAATCTGGTTTTTGCATCGTCTGCGAAGGCAGCTTAACCCTTTATTCAGAATACCGGTGTTTCTACGGCTCCTGCTAAATGGGCCACTAGGGTCTTTCTAAGCAGGTGTTTCCTATCAGAACACTTATACAAAGAACGTCTCAAAGGATTCAGGTTAAGGAGGTTGAACTCTTCCAAAACCATTTTAAATTACTAGCTTTCCACAGCACACAAGCAAAATTAATTTCACACCTAACATACTGAACCTATGAATACTGGAGAGTATTTTTTGTGAAATGACATTTTAATTTCTAAGCACATTCTTCACATTTTAAAACTCAAATGTGTGTCTAGATACACATTTCTTTTTCAACATTTAATATATTCTTTGGTGAAATAGGTATAGTAATAAGGATTTCATTAAATAAGTTATAGTAATAAGGATTTCATTAAATGGTGCACTTGAAGTTACAAATGGGAATGATTTATATGTTTATTATCAGCTTTCCTTATTCATTAAATTAATACCAAATAATGTATATGGTGTTATGAAACATTTGCTTGATAATATAAATAATTTGACTATAGTAAAGCACATATTTCAAATATATTTGAATTTAAACACTTTTTTATAATGAAACAAGTTGTGATTGGATCTGTTTTTTATTTTTATTTTTTTATATAGAAATATATTATTTTTTCATGCGAGAAAGATGTAGAATTAAAAAAAAGGAATTATTCACAAAATTTATAATAAAATATTTACATATCAGTATAACTAGTGTAAATTAAATGTAACCATTATTTTTCAATAAAATTATATTTTTAAAAAAATTTATAATTTGAAAACTTAAATTACGAAAAACAAGAAAAAAGTACTTCTATTATTAAATACAAAACTAGTTCTAAAATATTAACTTGATTTGTATTAAAATTTTATAAATTGAGTGGAAGTAATAGAACTTTGGATACAAAGTGAAAACATGGATCCCTAAAGTGGGTGTGTTATGAAGACATTTAACATACTTTGTTTACATTTTGGAGTAAATTTAAAACAGTAATTAAAATCTGTTCCTAATAAAAATTTTTATTAAAATTAAAAAAATATTCTACAATATTTAATTATTTGAAAAATATTTTCACAAGCACATAAAACAAGTATGTATACGTTTAAGTGTACCTTCAATAAATGTAGTAAGTTTAAAATTTCCTCTAAACTTTTGCATTTTTGTTACAATAAAATCAACAATTAGAGATACAATATTCATAAATGATTTTAAAAATATTTATAACAGCAATCCTCAATTTAATTTTTTATAAAAATGAAATATTTGCGTTTAATTCTTTTTCTGTTCAAGTAAATGGTGCTATTATAAAAAATGGTGGTGAATTTCCTGCATAAAATTTTTTTGTGAACTACTCAATGCATTTTAACTATTTTATGAAACGGATACAAGTAATTGAAAAAGTATATAGTGCACAAAAAACTAAGTTAATGAAAGCTAAATTTGCTGCACATGTTATGTCAAAGCATACAAATAATGAAGGTGATTCTTGGCTTGAGAACAAGTGTATAATATTTAAAGTATGTTACACACAATATAAACACTTCAAAGTTTTCTAAAACAAATCCAACATATCAGCAGTTGTGGTTTTTGGTGTTTTTAAACTAATTTAAGCAATTTATATGTACATGTGTGCAAAAGCTTACATGTATACATGATACATGTGTATGGAATTTTTACAGTACATAATAATTACTTTTAACGAGGAAAATTTCAAAACAATTTTATACAGAATGGCAGTTTAAAGCAGAGGAAAAATAATACATCATTATAATACAGTATAATTAAAGTTATTTAAATTTAGTTAAATCTATTGATTCATAACTTACTTAAGAATGTTTTATTACAGAAAAAAATATATATATTCTGAGAAATTTAAGTGTGAGTTTCTTCCACTGTCACTGCTATATATCATTGTTACTGGAAAAAGTAGTTACAATTAATTTTAATGATTTCTCTTGTGTACATTCTATTTAATATAAAAAATCATCAGATTTAATTTAAAAAATAATCCAATTTTAATCGCTATAATAAAAATTGTGTGTAAAAAATAATGTATTGAAAGTTAATTGATAACCTGCTATACATATATTAATGCTTTAAGAATAATTTTTCTTAAAAATCAAACAGTTTCTGTTTATGTTTGCAAAATATATCCACTGATAATTTTTCTTTGAACAAATATAGCAGCAAATATGTTTAAATTCAAAAATTTGCGCATCTTGATTAATAAGAAACTAGTAAGTGCCAGTTTCTTTATTAAAATTAAGGAATTAGAAGGAATTTTTAATTATATTATCCACACAATGAAATAATTTTATATTTCAGTTAAGAAAAACAATGAAAGATTGAAGCAATTTCGTATCCCAATTAACAATTAGTAATAATCTTAAAACGTTTAATCATTTTTTAAATTAACTATTACAATTCAATAAAAATCATTCAATTGGGAAGAATTGTAACAGGAAACCTGAATAAATTAACATATTTCCATTATAACTTATTTAACTCACTCAGGGAATTTTTTGCATGTTTATAACTAGTATTATATCAGTAATTTCGTTTCTTATTTTGTAATAGAATGTTCTTATTCATATGAATATATTGAAAATGTTAATGCATAATATAGACATAAGGTTTTAATAAATTTTAAACCTCCACACAAAGCACTGTCAAGGCAATTATTTATTTTACATTAACATCAAAGAGGAATTGATAATAAACAGGCAAAATATACTCTTCATCAGTTGAATAATATCGCATGCTCATTTCTGAATAGAAATTTACAATAAACTATGACAAATCTAAAATAAACAAGTACATATTGGTAAAAATTGATTTTGTATTTAACATTTTAGAATTTTATTCATCATTTGGTTAGTTAGTCTCATTTTCCAAGATATATTTATTTTAGTAACTTCTTAAATTTGAATTATTACAGTTTAATGTGTATTTGGTGTATACAATGTGCATTTACAAAGTGCTTAATGTGTATTTGGTGATGCTATAGTAAAATATTTGATGTTACACAGATTTATATTTGACCAGCTATATATAAGCTATTGTATAAAATAAAGGCAAATAATTGTTCATAATAATTTTAGAAAAACTTGATAAATATTTAATAGTGTCTACAAATTACGAACATATAGGTTACTCAAAAAATTCATTTTCATAACGACAAAAAGAATGTCAGAAATACATTAAGATTATTTTAATATGAAAGTACTTAAAATATTATTTTGTAGTTCATTAAAAGAAAGGCTAAAAGAAACTATCAAACAATGAATTTTCATAATATTTACAATGTGAAATAGAGTAAAATGATGGGAAACTTTACAACAAAATAATAAAATCTATAAATGTAGTTTTATTATTCAATTATTATCATAATTGGTCACACTAAATACATAAGAACAAACTCAAAAGTGTTTAGTTTAAGTAGATTACATATCATCATAAGCATCCATTACTAAAACAGATTTTGGTTTAAGTTTTGCTTGTTACGCAACAGTCATTTATGACCTCTGCAGGAGTCATACCAATAGAATGAGAGACTAAGGACCACAGCAAGATACAATTCAGTTTAACGGAAACATGAAATGCAGATTTAGCGTACAAGTAATGACAATAGATAATCACAAAATATATCATGTGAAGTGTATTGTTGTATACAAAGTATTGTTAAAGGATATTTCAAAGTCCCTCTGTAATATTATTATGGAGTTTATTTTCTGTGATTTTATTATGAAAATTTGGAATTATGTCCTCAGCAGTATAAGACAATTAAAAAAGAAACAGGAAAACATTTGAATGGAGAATATGTCAAGAAAAAAATTATTAAACACAGAACCATTCTATAAATAAATTTCCACTGAGAAATTTTGAAATGATAATAAATACAAGTTTGGAAATTTAAATTTAACTAATTACTCACAATTCAAAGAACAGAAACTAATATTTCCCTCAACAAAACATGGACAATGTTTATGTGTAATATTTCAAATTGTTGACTTTATTTAATGTGTGTGGATGATGATAGGCCTGCCCTATAAAATAATTATATAGATCTTAAGTTATTTTAGTACTTTATAAAATAAGTTTGAGGCAAATCATTATGAAAGATAAATTGACTCAAATGGTATGTTAATGACTAAGTAATAGAAGTATCTAATATGACTTGAAGGGGGAAAGGAAGCTTGATTTAGACTTTGTTATTATTCCAAGAATGTACTGAATAATATATCAAGAGACATTTATTTTACATGAGAAGTTATAAATAAATTAGTCAATTATTTCACTCATCTATAATAGTAAAAATAAAAAAATAAACACTAAACATATATCATGATAAAATTATTCTTAAGAAAAACTATGTAACAGATCTCTTATTACCCACATAGGTTCTACAATGAGGATTTTTACAGATGTGCAGTGATTTTTATTTTTTCAATATTTATATATAATTTCATTAAATTTAGCAGCTAAAGTATTTTCTACGAAATACAGTTTTATTTGATGCAGTCATTTAAATGGTCGGTTCAGGAAATATTTCTAGTGAATATTAAGTAAACTAAAAATTAATAAATTGTTTTGTGAATATAAATATGCCCTCTTTATTTTTTACCATTAAATTAGTAGATAATTTACACCATTAATATATTTTAAAATGTAAATTAAAATATTAATACAAGATAATATTCTGATATTTAAAATAATACCTTGTTAATAATTTTTCAAAATATTTTATCATGAGTATATTGAAATATACAGGACTTTTTTTATATCTATTTAAATATTGTAAACAGTTTTTTGTTAACATAAGGTAGGTGTGTAGACAGGTTTATCAAATACCCTATTATGTTTCTATGTTATATTCGGGTAGGCATGGAGTGTTATGATAGATCAGATCATATCAAAAGTAAATTATTTTACTTATACTTAATTTGCTTTTGATATGATCTGTGAATCATAACATCATAATGTTTCCTTTTACTTATACTTTAAATATAAATTATTATATGATGCTTTGTTTCCCAATTTAAAGTATTTGATTTGATGAAGAAAAAAAAATTCAATTGTGAATTTGAAAAATAATTCTACATATCTTTAAATAAAAATTTAAAACCAAAATTTCACAATAATAACACTATTTAGCAATTAATTATATATATCTTTCTTATTCTTGTAAATTATTAGTGAATAATGAATTTTTAATCAAATCTAATTCTAAACTGAAAGTATTAAAACTGAAAATATTATTTCAAAACTAAAATCAAACAATTGTCTTCATCTAAGGAATAATAAAATGTTAATATAACTGATTTTTTTTAATGTGAATCGGAATTAATTAAGAAATAGAATTCACTCACCGAGATGTTAAAACTGCGTTGAACTTGCCAAAAATTCCATAGTTGAGCTGGGAAGGAGGCGGCGTCCAAGAAAAATGCAATTTGCTCCCTACTTAACATGCAAGAGAGAAGCGTGGCGAGGTATCTAGCAAAAAGAGAGGATGGCGTGAGATAGGCTTAGCATCCATGAGTAGGAGACACAATACGATGTACACACAACACAGATCCATTGCTAAGTAACTATGGTGGGACTAAGGAGTGGTTCGAAGGTACATGTGGCACAAGTGAACACTAGCAGCTGAATAATGGGTGCACCGGTGTCGACATTCCTGAACTAGCTGACGAGTTCAAAACCATCCTTAACCCTAAAAACTGATCCCCTCTGTGGCAAATACAAGCACCAGGAAAACCGTGGCGCTGCATGCAAGCCAAGAGCAGCATGACCGTTGTAGGGGAGTAGCCAATTACTACCCGCATGCGCTGCAAGCTTCTTTTTTTTCTCTCCCAGAAAGCGTTCGAATAAACCAATAAGAGGAGTGAGATAGAACTAGCACCTTCTTTGATTGACAGGAGAGAGGCGGTGTCAGAAAGAGAGGCGTGCTTAAGAGAAGCAATGCAGATGTTATGAAGTACTACACTATTTGGTCGTTGGTAAATAAGGCTGTTGCAGTCATTGGGTGGAGTGGCTGAGGCTCCGCCTTTTTTAGTCTTTGAAATAGCTTTACAAGGGGGATCCTGTAGGGGGCCTAAACTAGGCCACTGAGCAGAAGGCTGGGTAGAATTTGGCAGAATATCGTCGAATAAGAAGATCCAAGTGTAGAGGAACGCTAGGTTCCACCCACCTTAGTCGCATCGGGGATAAGAAAAAGTACACCTGCACATGAAAAATAAAATTCTTAAGCAAGTGCCTAAACGATGGATGATGGTAAGATAAAATTTAAAAATTTCGATGGATAAAAAATAAATCTACGATTCTTTTTTGATTCCCAAGATTATTATCAAAATAATCTTCTTTTTAATAAAATATAAATTTTTTTATAAATGCAAAATAAATAAATAATTAAAATAAATAGCTGGATCAGAGTGTGTGTGATATAAAAATACAAAGATGTAAACAGAACTGTAACAGCAAATTATAAATCAAAAGTTGCAAATATAATAATAATAATTAATTACTGTCAGAAAAATTAGTGATACACATGCATTAACTAAAATTAAATATAGTAATGCAGCAACTATATTTTATTACTGATCAAAAAATAAATTTATAAAGTTCCTTTTTAAAAAATATATCATGCCAAAAAAATCAGCAAAATCATTAATGTAATCAAAACTACGATTTAGATACATATACAGTTATAAAATATTTATATTAAATTGATATACCAATTACACGAAATGGTGGATATACCCTCATTTATTTTAAATACAATATCTTGAAACAAAATACTGATTTGAATCGATTTTTATTTCACAGGGAGACTAGTAGATGTAGAGATTCAGACACTAGTATGTTCTAAATCTGTATATTTGCAGAAAAATTTTCTTTTTCAGATGTCATTGATAGTTATTATTCAATTCCTTTTTTTATGCAATTGGATTTTACACAATAATTTTTACATAACAATTAAACACACATTTGAAATAAGAGCAAAACATTTTGAAAAACATTTTTTTAATGCCAAGGATTTTATTTTCTATAAATAATATATTTAGTTGAGGATGTATTAATCATTGCATACATATATAAAAAATTTCTAGATTACTATCAGAAAAATATGTTCAAGCAAATGATTGAATTTATTGTCTGATGAAATATCATTCATTGTACATACTCTAAATTCTAAAACCGAGGCATAAAAACAAAATTTCAAGAGCCCTTGTTGGTAAAAAGTCTCTTAAATCAAAATATCCAATAAGCGAGAATATTATTTAATATTTGTTTTTTAATAAAACAATTATTAATCATCGCTTCGATTAGGAAGCAAAATAATATTAAGATAATCTCTTATGAATAGCTTCAAATTCTGCATTTGCGGCAAATCGATTTTAAGGATTATTCGATGAGATAAAAACAAAATAAGAAGGGCAAATAAAACAACTATTCCTTGGAAAATTCGCTAACATCTTAGTTTTTAAAATAAAATGATGAAATCCAGATAAAACAAGAAAATGTTGATTTAAGAAATCCCAGAATATTGAAAATATTTTGCTGAATCTTATTAAGTTTTAATTTAAAAATCAATTTGAGTTTCGTAAAGTTTAAATTTTTATTATTATTTTTTAATTCTCCAAAACTTGTAATTAAGATAATTCGTAGACTTGATAATATTTGAATGAAATTTTTCATCAAAATTTACAAATGAATTAGAACTTCATAATATTTAAATGATTTTTATGAAATTCAAATATATATATATATATATATATATATATATATATATATATATATATATATATATATAATCTTTGACGTTTAAAATTTCAGAAAGTTTAAATGGATTTTTAATTCCATTCATCCAGCAGCATAGTGCACACACGTAAATAATTAAGCGAAGTTTTATTTTAAAAGAATTCACAATTTGAATCAAATTAATTATTTTAAAATTTTTGTTAAATAACCTTAATGAATCAAAGAACTAATGAAATAATAAAAAAAAATACTTCTAAAAACAAATAAATGAAAATAAATAAATTTAATTTACCTAATTTTATTAATTACTGAAATTGTATTAGGAAGTGAAGCAATTATAATAAGTTCAATAAAACAAGTAGCAATATTTTTCGTTTATAATCAGTAATGTAAGGACGTACAATTATTTGGGCAATAGATCAATTCAATTCTACACAGCAAACTTCTTTTTTAGTTATTTTTGACATTATTCCTAAATGCACAAGATTTTGAATTTAACTAATAATATTTAACATTTGTTAACTCTTTTTTTATTATAAATTTTTATAAAAAATATTTTTTGGTCACAATCAGCATGGTTTAATATATAAAAAAATAGTTACATAAAATTAGCTTATAAAAATTTGTGTTTTAATCATCAAAACTTGAGGTAAAGAAATAATAAATTTAATACACTGAAATAATGGCTATTATAGGGGAAAAAAAGATAATCGAATTCAGAGAATGTGTATAATTTAATTGATTATTGAGTATTAGGTCATCAATTTTTGCATAGAATCTAAGCAAATTTCGAGAAAATTAAAGATTCTTTTAAAACAAACATGTTATCCAATTGTGATAATACAGATATTTTTCAATAACAGCAATGAACACAGAAAGTAATATAAATGGAATTCATGCCAATAAATTAAAGAAAAATCAGTTAAGTTATCAATAAAATAACATTCTTATGATATAACTGTTAAGTTACCATCCTAATAAGAAATTATCGTTCTTAATACAGAAAAATACACGAGGTTGTGTAAATCTAACTTTTAAGAGAGCAATTGAGGAGGACAGGTGATCGCTAACTATAAGTTTGTAATATTTTTTAAGTGGAATGGAATGAATAATTTATATTCCTTACAAATAAGGAGGCCACCTTATAAAATATCCCATTTTTTCGTCTACTTTTTTCCTTTGCCGTCCTTGACATAAAACATTTGTGAAGACAGGGGAAAAAATGGCAATGTGGAGTAAAGGCTATGGGAAAACCCTTTCCTTCCATATATCATCGAAGCAAAGTTATTTAGGCTACAGGGGGGAAGAGGGAGAGACTACAAGAGTTTTCACTTGCATAGTTTCACATCTCTTTTACCCTTGAAAACTTACCCCTTCCAGCCCAGGTAAACAGAAAGGGTTGAAGAAGAGCTAGTGGGAATGACCCACTTTTTCCCTGAACGGTACATACTATATCCCCATTTCTGTCGAAAGGGTCCCCTTTCCCTTTATCTCCGGTCTTCCAAATACGTATCAGTAGTGTCAATGTGGTGGGTGTTTTGGGGGGGATTCCAGTAAAAAGGGGAGGGGTGGAATCCGCGAGAGGTCCTAACGTTCCCACAACAGAGGAAGATATGGGATTTACCAATCCGGGAAACACGACATCTGTGCATGCAAAAACGAAGAAGGGGGGTGGTGGAAAAAAATTTTCCATAACCAGGTCAAATCGCAAACGCTTTAAGTCCCCTTATTTTAAGCTAACAGGTCCGCACACTGAGGCACTGTCGGCAGTGAAAATATTCCTAGTGACCCAGTTACACAATAATACCACCGATTCCTGTAAGGGGGGGGGGACCAGGTGGTCAGTCCCGAAACTTCAAGAGCAACGGGGGACTGAAGGTTAAATAGAGGACAACGAATATAAATAAATCGGCAGAAAATTATTTATTTCCATTTCCGTTGGTTTAATCTCATAGGGTGCATTGGATATTTAAAGTCATATCAAAATCAGTATTTTGTATTTAATAAAAAAGAATTCATAAATTGTGACTAAAATTATAAATAATTATGACTCAAAATTACAAGTAATTATAACTTCTCATTAAATAGATTTAATAAGTTGCATCGAAAGTTTCCTTAATCATTTTCTTCATTCCATCAATATTTGGGCGATATTAATTTTAGAGTTTCCTTAATTTTTAATAAGTATTTTAATGGATATATTAACAAATATTTGAGCTAAAGTTTATTGAAAGACTGTGAGTATTGATTATTTATAATAAAGATTTTTCATAAAAACAGAAATAAAGCAAGCAGCAGAACAGAAAATGTTTCACAGAAATTAAATAACTAAAACTTCTTTTAAAATGAACATAAAGCAGCCAGAACTTTACGCTTTACTGAAATAAAATTGTAAATCAGTTATTTACAGTAAAATGCCATTCAAGTAAAATTACGACTACAGCAAGAAGTTTAAAGAAATTCTAAGCAAAAGTTTTCCTTTATTTAATTTCATAAGTGGAATAATTTTATTGCTTAAGATCCGATACATAAGATGCAACTTAATATTTTTGTATTTTATATATATATATATATATATATATATATATATATATATATATATATATATATATATATATATATATATATATATATATATATATATATATATATATATATATATATATAATATATATATATATATATATGTATATAATATTAAGTGAAATGAAGGTTGCAGCACTTCTGATCCTTGACAAAAGGGTGTAATTGATTACATTGTCACTGATTTATCATCAGTTATTTGAATTAGATAATTGTTATCGTAATTTGCTATTTATTATATATATTTTGTGTCATATATATATATATATATATATTTATAGATATAGATATAGATATTAAATAATACAAAAAACATCTAAAAATAGCAAATTACAATATTAAATATCTAAATTTACAAATACACTGATAGCTACATTTTAAACAATAATTAGAAAGCAACATTCAACGATTGTTCAGCTTTAAAATTCAACCGATATATTTTGAAACAGTTGTTTCCATGGGCTTAGATTTTAAAGAATTGAACGTTTACAGCAGACGGCAGGGAAAACATATATTCAGTTTATATTTTCATAATAAATTAAGAAAATATAACAAGACTCAAAGCAAAATATTATATGCATATTATATTTGAGGCAGATGTCTACTGAAAAGCGAAAAGAGTGTAAATCTATTTTATACTAATTTAATTTCGTCTCATAATTTCAACAATGTGTTAAATTCGAATCTCATCTTGCGTTCAATGAAAAGAGATAAATGTAGTAATAGCAGTGAAATTAAATGAGAATATCGAGAATGTTCCACCCAATTTCCCTTCCAATGTCACCTCTCAAATTTCTTTGAAATTCGAATCGATATTCTGTAAAATTGCAAACAAGATCATTATGAGAAATGATACTAGTAAAAGCTATCTATAATTGAAATACAAGTTTATTATTTATTCTTCTTAAGTACCTTGTTTTAGAAAGTCTTACTGGAGTGCATTTCCAGCAGATAACCCGGTGCGATGAACTAGAATGACATTTCTAATTTCTACAAAAGATTACTTTTTATGAAGCATTTGCATCTAAATAATCCAAGCTTTTAAAAATGAAAACTTTAAATATTTGGATGACTTGTGTACCTTTCCCAAGAGCAGTAAAGGACACTAAAATTGAAGGAAAATCATGGAGAAATCTAAGAAACGTGTCAAAAAACTATTGAAGACCATAAGAATAAAATTTAATGAACGTTAAAATTTCCAATTTTATTGCTTGATAAATACGACAACGATCCATTATTTGAATTAAAACAGTTTTAAAATATGCAGTTAAGTCTTTTTATATTTTATAAAAGTGAAAACACCGAGGCAAAACAATTGTTGTCATTGCATAGAAAAAAATTTATTTCGAAAAGCGAATTATTGTTTCTTTGAAAAACGTATCGTGAAATTAAATTTTATATGAGGGAAAATAAAGCAACTTCTCTTGAAATGCCAGCGAACACTGTCATCATGCGAATAATTGAAGGCATCTCTCCACAGCATTATTAAAAAAAAAATATCCACTGCACACTTGCAGAGCTCATAAAACGTTGCATTTGCTATTATGTTAGTGAAGGCGACTCATAAAGATTGTTTAGTCAATATATAAATGAAACTTTATGTTTATCACAGATGTGGGCTCATCTTTTAATTTTAAATAAAAAGTTAAAGAAAAAAAATATTCTTCATACATATAAAAAGTTTGCCTGGATAACTACCCAGAAGTCTCAAATTTCTCTAAAATATCACAAAAACTTGAATAATTCTATTAGCGACTACAAATAAAAATTGAATCGGACATAAACGACTGAGCCACTAAAAATATAATAAAATTAAATGAAAAAATTTAAACAAATTTCAGAAACAGAATTAAATTCTGTTTCTTCGCTTTTATTTAAGAAACAGGCAAAAACGAAAGTAAAAGTTCATCATCTGAATCGCTCACTGAATAAAATCATTTATGTAATTTATATTGAACGCGTATTGCAAATTTCATAGAAATTATTTAAAAACTATATGCAAGAAACTGTTTATTCCATTATGTTTGCTTTTGCAGCTGCTACTGAGATTCAGCTTCAATCCTTCCAACCCACTTTTTCAATAACGTTCATTTAAAAAGTAAAATTTAATGAAATACCCGGAGATCACAAATGACATGATAAATAAGCGAAATAGGCACAGGTGCAGTATAAAGTAAAAAGCCAAATTCTGAATTTGGTGAGTTTTCTTTTCTTTTCTTTTTTTGCTGGATTTTCTTGTTTACTTAGTAACCTGGTTTTTTATTTCGTCACATAGACGGAGACTAAGAACCATGTAAAAATTCTATTTTGACCATTTTAGTATGTACGTCATCGCGAGACATCCCAATACGTCCTCTCGGCTACATTTCTTCGTCGCCAAACAAATTCAGAATTTGGCATCCTGGAATATATGGTATCTGTGCCGTGAAATAAACAGTGTGCACTCTTTTCTCCCTTCCCCCGAAAAACTGTCATTTAATGTGATAAATATAATTTTAATGTCATTATTATAGCTCGTATCAAACACAGATTGTATTGACATTATTCAATTCATTTCTATTCATGCACCATGTGATGTATAAATAAAAATGAACTGAATACTGTTCATTTCAATTTCAATTCCATATTATTAAATTAAGTCCCAATTTCAGGAGCACAGTTTAAATGCACCCCTGAAGAATACGTGCAGCACACTGCAACGTCATGATCATTTCATTTTTCAATATAGCCTTTTTGTTTTGGGTAACACTCAGTGGTTGAATGAAGATTGTAAAATATCCATTAGTTGTATCCCGACGCTGATGTATCTAAAACCATAATTCCGAAGAGAAGAGACCCATCTATGAGATGAGGGGTTATATTTTTTCATGAAGAAGAAGTCTTATAAGCATTTTCGAATTCTGCCCATTTAAATAGCAAAAACTGTTATTCTATTGTTTTATTTTTATATGTTTTTTAATATTTGTACACATCAATAAAGGTTCATTATTATCGATGTCTACTTTGATAAATCATAATTATTTAAAAATCATTTACTTTAATAAGTGAACATCAAAAGGCAAATCCATGTAGCGTTTCTTTTAACCATAAATTATTTGTATCTGGACTCAGTTGTTGATGAAGCTCTAGAAGCATGTTTTTCAAATGTGGCCTTGCTTCTAGTGCAAGGGTCAAATGATAGAAATAAAATAACCTTGTGAAAAGATTTTAAACTTCATTCTTTAATTAATATATATGTCACCCAACAACATGACAATACACACATTATTCTTTATTTTTGATAAATATATAATGCTATCTCACACACACATCCTAAATTTTACTAACTAATGGAATATAATTTATATTTAACCAAAATAAGGATGCACATGCTCAACATGAAGTATTGATTTCCCTCTAGGTGAGTCACTTTTATGCCAATGTGGCACATGATACTAATCAGTTTTCGTAACCACCACAACCGCTAAATTTAGCACTTAATTGGATTTCACTAAAATTTAAACAAAAGTATATAAAGTGCTTCATCAGATTTATGCACACGCGTAATTTGCTCTGTACTTCGACCTACATACAGCAGAGTCTGAAGTGAAAGGGCGGGAGAAGAATTTCATCAGAATCCGAAGATTGGTGCTATCCCTCCTCCAGTTCTCCTCTTAAAATATTTACAGGACTACATGCTTAAAAATGAAATCGCAAATAATGATTAGGTTGACACACCCACATACACATACCTCCAATTCATAACATTCCAAAGACATTTTAAGACACTGAATGTTGATAAAGAGTAAAATGTTAGATTTAATACAAATAAAGTTGGTACTGAATAAATGGCTAATTACTTATAGAACTATATATCACGACCATCTTATTCACATGAAAACAAATATAAAAACCTGTTTTAATATATGTATATATATATATATATATATATATATATATAAGCCTTAATCCAAAATAACAGGTCATTGATAATATTCAGTACAGTATCGTGCTGAAGTTTAAATTATGTTCTTTCCCAGTAATGTGTTCCATGGAATATGAAACGTATAAATATTTTTTACACTTATAAAATTATCATTATTTCTGTTATGTGAAATTTTGTCATGCCATTATCTAATCCTTCTTATCACAATTAAATGCAAATGCAGAAGTTTACAAGCGACTCGTATTTAATCAGTAAATTCGTCTTAATGAGTACCGAAATATAATAAATACTTAAAAAAGGAAATTGGTTAATTTCTATTATTATCCTTCTAAATTATGTACGCTCACACACCATATATGAAAATGTGTATACAGAAAGAAAGACTGATGTAATTTACGTATTACTCCCGTCGACACTTTTCACCAACAAATGTTGCCAATTTCAGACATTCTTTGTTACATATAAAGCACACACTTAAACTATATTTTTATTGAAATACCTTGATAAAGACTTTAATTTATATGTTGCTAAATCGTACCATTATATATTTGATGGTTGTTAGGATAATACATAGGAGTAGTGAATTGGTAGCAATCTTACTTGTGTGCAAACAATTTTGCTTAAAGAAAATTATGTTTCGATATAAGAAATTTTATATTTCAAATATATTCACCATTTTGATAATATTTCTTTAAAAACGGCATTGCTAACATAATTATTAGAAACTTGAAAGACGCAAGTTACTTCGAAAAGTTCTGTATTTATTTATATTAAATTTTATGAAGGGTGAAAGTTCATTTTACGAAACATAATAGAATTGAACACTAAATTAATTTAAATATTTCTTGCAATTACAGAGTTATATATATAGCTGTAAATTAATATAGTCGCAATAATTAACATATTTTGAACAACAAAATAATTTGAAATAGGCTTTCTTTGAATTTTTCTCATTTCTTAAATTAAAATTAATAAATTAGAATGACACTTTTGACATACAGGACGATAAATACGTTAGAAAATAAGTACATAGGGAATTCATGGCATCGAGTAAACTGCGTTTCATGCATGCAATTTTATAATGCTTATTTTACTTAAATCCACCTTCTCTTCGTTTTAAAATTACTTAGTGTATGCTGCGAGCCAAGTAAGCGAATCAGCTGTAATGCTTAGGGCCTATTCATTTTGAATGGTGTGTTTACTTGTGGAGCGTGTGTTCACAAGATACCAATAATCAATGATTGTGTGTATTGATTTGAAGTATAGAAAATTAACAATGGCTATCTTTTACTCATTAAAACTGTGGAACGTATTAGAATGTCTGAAGGCGCTTATTGGGATGTAAGCACAGCGATCACCAAACTTTTTGACTGCACGGACAAGTAAATTCATAGTTTAAATTCCGCGGACCCTTAATAGGATTTTTTAAGAGTTTAATATATTTATAAAAAAATTGTGATCTAAGAACACATAAAATGTACTAGTGAACAAAATTAAGCAATTAATTGTAACCAAAGTATGAAAGATTTATTAATATAAACCATAATAAAATAAAACTGTGAAAACAAAACAATTAAAATGCGGTTTAAGTATATTAGACTTTCAGCATTATGCATTCCTAGAGTAATAGATGATTCTGCTTACTTGAAATAAGATCCTAATAAAATCATAAATGCTATCACAATGAATATCAAATAAAAGAAAACATTCACAAGACCATAACTGTCTTAAAAAAACACCAATTTAAAAAAAAAAAAAAAAAAAAAAAAAAAAAGAAAGAAAGAAAGAAGAAGAAGAAGAAATATTTTTTTAGAAACACAATTAATATACGTTGAATATATTTTATTTTGAACTCAATAAGCCCAGTTTTAAATGCTTGAACACGTGTAGGAGAGTGAAAAATGAGAAGACAAAACATGCAGCTATAGCAGGGAGACTTATTTACAGTAACGTTATTCAATAAAATAGCATTTTTTTCAAACAATTTTTCACGTCTTATTATGAATTGAACTATTATAATTTAACATAACATGATGAGAAAGTATAATTTTTTCTGGGGACCCCCATTTTGGCGATCTCTGTACAATATTGTCAACCACACATATCCATTTTTGAATTTTTTCAGACGATCATCTGTGATTTACAATTTACGTCTTAATTTTCTTAGAAACGCTGACATATTCCTATTTAAATGCATACGCAACCTTTGAAAAATTCAAGATACGCTGACGTAAATAGCAATTTGCAAGTAAATAATATGTTATGATGGTAAGACGATGTCCCACTGAAATTTCGATGTATTTCAAAATCGTTATGTTTTGTTAAAATTAAACCACATTTTTAACATATAGTGTTAGATTTTTCTCTCTTTGGAATTTAAATAGAACGGACAATTTTCCCAAGAAAATAAGAATTACGTAACATTAACAAGTAAAAAATGTCTTATTTTATGTATTTCTTGACCACCAGAACAAATTTACTTAAAACACATTAAATATTTGTAACAGAATTTCATCAACATCCTCAGTTGCACCGAATAACAAAGGTTTTAAGAAAATATCCTAGTACAAGCGAAGATTTACCGTACACTTATATACTAATATGTCGTGAACTAAGACAACATTACAGGAAAAACAATATCCCATACATAACGTTTTAATAGTCATTCAAAAGTTATTTACTAAAGGAGAATAATGATTTTTTTGTAGGTAAGATATTTAAAATAAAATAATCTCTTAATTGCAATATTCTAATATTTTAAATAATAAATAAAACATTTTAAAGAATAAAAAAAATAATAATTCTCATCGTTTTTTTTTATTTAGTTTATTTTAAAAAATGTATATATAAAGAATAAGTATAAATAAAAAATAATACTGAAAGTACTTTTTCATTTTAAAGGTTTTTCCATCAAACAATTGCCAAATATTATCTTATTAATCTATCACTATTAAAGATATTTACAAACTCCTCGACAAAGTTCCTTTCAAAAGCTAGACAAATGATTAAAATTAATCTAGATTACAAATGATTAAGCTTCCTATACAAAATTAAAGTAAATAATTCATTCATGTAAGTTTGATATGAAAATTTAACACAAGTAGCGAGAGAGAAAAATGTAGCATTATTTTTAATTAAATTTAATAATTTTCAATTTAAATCAAATATTAAAAAATAAATTTTAATTAAAGTTATTAAGTAGAATAGTATTCTCAGTATTCTCTATAATGCCTTCACTTATTATTTCATTGAGTTTCCATAAAAATATATATTGGGACTTTATTTAATTTACATTACATTTGTTCTCCCAAAACATCTTTGAGGTAAACACGGTTTTGTTTTAATTAGCATTTAAAACTTTCTGTTTTTAAATCATGGTAACAATTTTAATGTTAAATTATAATATAATCCTACAATGTTTATAAAACATAGTTTTAATATATAATAAAGAAGTCAAAATCTATTTCAATTCATTCATAATAATTATTGAAATGTACCTCACACAAATATTCAGTAGGAAATTATACTGCAGACATAATATTGGCAAATATGACGAGTGATACCTAAATGTATGTTAAAGTAACTAAACAAAATCAAATGTAAAAGTGATATAGCAAAGTTTTATTAGGAATATTAGAGACGATTTAAAATCTCTTCTCACAAGAAATGAAAACAGTGGTTTTATCCTGTTTTCATTTGGTCCAATGCTATTGATTAAAACGTGAAATGTTCCGTAACTTACCAATGAATAATAACAGAGTTGCAGTGCAGTTTGACTACTCATATGATGAACTAATTATAATACATGCACGAGGAAAGACTATAAGAAAATTATAAATAGCGTTTTTCATTGAAAAATACAAGGAAAAGAAATTCAATATTGATTGTCATTTATTGATTAACATTTAAAATCCTGATGGTTGTGCCATAATTCTGAATTCGCAAGTAGACATATTAAATAATGGGATGGCATGTCTATCATACTCGATGAAAGTACATCAGAAAGATATCAGGTTTCGTTAAGAATTTCAATGTTCATTTATTTAGAAACATTTTTAGCGGTCATCACTTTATTTTTATATAATGTTTTTTTAATATTTGCACAGAATAATTTAATATCACTCATTATTATTCTGTGAAAAATGTCTTTTAAAATTCTTTGTTTGAATATTTTATTACACTTATAAGCAATTTTTGGGAATAATAATGTTATTTTTTTTATCTAAAAATTAAAGAGAACACTGAAATTAACCTCCTGAACTTCATCTTTATATATACTCAATAGGAAAAAAAAAAAGGAAGAATTAAAAGAAATCCTCAGATTTATACTGCATCCTGCTCAAATTTCATACACAGGAAACATATCGAATGTAATATAGGCAAAACGAAAGTCAAAGATTTTCACCAATTGATCATTCTCACAGAACAAATGAAATAAATCAAAGACATCATAAAATAATGAGTGCATTTAAATAACGGAATAGCGACATATGTCTAAAATTTGTTTCTAATACTAAGTAGTAAGAGAGGGAAGGGGATGAATAATCCAGACGAAGAAACAAATATTATATTTTTGTAACTGCAACCCAAGTAATAAATTATTTATATATCTTCATCTCAATTTGATAAGGCCCATTTTCCTTTATTCCAGTAAAATATGTCATTGAATATTTATTTCAATTAATGCATAAGAGATATTTAGTCATATTAGAAGAAACTGCAAACGGATTTTAAAATGTACATATATATTTCTTTCAATCAACGAAAGGAAAAACAAATACTCTAGCTAAATAATGAATCAAAATTTTATTAATTAAAAATTAATTACTTAAAATTAATGATTTTAAATTTTTATTTGAATCATGAAGGGTCTTAAAAATTTAAAAATAAAATTTGTGTGAGATTAATGTTTACCTTCAATGAGCACTCTCTGTGAAAGTTAAAACAAGTTTTTTTAAACTTGAGCTGCGTTTTATTCTAGAATTTATTTTTGGAAATTAAACAATAAAACTTAATTTAAGCACAGAAATTTGATAAAAAAATTGAATCACAGTTTTAAAAAAATGGAAAAGCGCATAATTTAAGTAATAATATCTGAAGAATAAAAAGTTTAACAGAATTATGTTCTTAACTAAGATATGAATATTTTTATTGTGAGAATACTATTTAAAATTTAATATTTCATTCCACAAGTCATTTAAAAAATTGATTTCATTTTGCCTAAGGAATCCTTATATTTCTTTAATTAATGTATGATTAAGGTTTTTAATGAATTCCATTTTACATGGTGGGACAACAGTTTAACTTTTATTTATAATTGAAATGAAATTAAAATCTGAATGTGACGCAGCTTACATTTTTTTCTTTATTTACACAAAAAAATTTTGTTGATTGTGTGCTAAGCTAATTTAGTAATATAAAATATAAATTAATAACGTTAAATACACACACACACACACACACACACACACACACACACACACATATATATATATATATATATATATATATATATAATCTCATATAATTCAATGCTGAACCATAATTATAAGTAATTCCTAACTGAGTTTCATGAAGTCGCCCTCGATCCAGACTCGTAGATGCTTTGAAAAAGTAACGCAATGCGTATTATAGATAACGGGTATTCAAAAATCACTGTTATTTTTAAATTTCTTAAAAAAAAAAAAAAAAAAAAAAGATAAGCTATAAAAATTAAGTTATTGCGCACAATAAAAATCAAATTAACTAAGCTAATACATTAAATTATGAAATATATGTATATACACGCATAAGCATATGTACATAGTGCTATGTAATTGCGAAATTTGTGCGATTGATTAGCAAAAAATTTAATGAAACTGAATACAATTATTATTTTTTTTTTTCAATGGAAAAGTTTGAAGTTGTGAAAGCATTGTATCTTTTCTTAAAACTGTGATGTGTGTTAACATCAATATCACCGAATATCTTTTTTATTAAGTAAGAAAATGTGCCTGGCTGAAATTCGAAAGACAATCGTGACTTCCAAATATTTGGGCAAATATAGCATTATTATTAAATGTGTTTTTTGATGTAATAATATTTTAACAACTCAAAAATCCTTCGTATGATATTAGGAGATCTCATCATGGTTTATGCTTTAGTATGATGCACACAATATGATTCTTATAATCAAAATAACTTTTTTTACTACTCTTTAAATAAATACATATGAAGAATTTTAACCAGTTATAATAATTAAGCCTTACAATCCATGTCAGATTCTTTATTATTACCGTATATATACTAATCACTACAAAAAACATCAACATGATATATAACAACTCCCTAAATACATAAAAAATGAAAATTTTATTTTAAAAGGCTAATGTCGTATTAGTTTTTTTTTTACTACTCTTTAAATAAATACATATGAAGAATTTTAACCAGTTATAATAATTAAGCCTTACAATCCATGTCAGATTCTTTATTATTACCGTATATATATTAATCACTACAAAAAACATCAACATGATATATAACAACTCCCTAAATACATAGAAAAATGAAAATTTTATTTTAAAAGGCTAATGTCTTATTAGTTTAAGGGAAAAATAAGTATACTTATTTATTAAAATTTGTTATTATTATTTGATTTTCATATGCTATCTTATTTACGAGAATCGTTTTCTGATTCAGTTAATGATTGGAAGGGCAGGACGTACACATACTGAATGGCATCTGTTTCCAGCAGGGCAGATGTAAAAACAAGCTACTTATGTTTCTCTCGTTGTCTTATTTATTATGACACACATTAACAAATTAAATTGCAGCTAGTTATTGCAGTATGTTAATGTAGACGAAGGAACAGAGAAGGGGATTCGAATAATTGTTATCCAATGGAAACATTTTCTAATTTCATGCAGACCCATTTGTTTTCACTAATAGAGTAATGAAAAACTACACTTGACGGAGGGAGATAAAAGTGCTGAAGAATGGTGAAACTAATGTATTCAGGAAATCTAAACATTTATGCAATAATTCTTATGATTAATAAACTACTAGGGTTCGTTTTTACCATTTAATCGAAATCTACTGGAAAAAAAATTTGATTCAATATTAACTAAGGATGAACAAATGAGATATTAATTATTTACAGAAGATTGTCCTTATATTTTTGAAAGACAGCCACTTTTGCATAATGTTAACAAGAAGCAGTGCACTCAAATACGCCAAATGACTTCACAAAATTGTAATAATAGGGAAAAAATGCAAATGAGCAATTAAAATAACAATTAACTCATTTACTTACTGGGACGAAACAAACTTTTCATTTTTATTAATAACAAAGAATTTTCGTTGATACACTAACTCGACCATTTTATATTAATAATTCAAGGAATTTACTTTCCATCTGTTGCAAAGAAATGCAAACTGCAACTCTTTACTGTAGATGCAAAATGAATGTAATCAGAATTAAAACGGAAAGCGAATTACTCAATACGAAAGCGAGTTAGATTTAATAAACAATTTTACTTAAATTTTGTAGGAATTGAATTCAACGTGGAATTACTATGAATATGACATTCACTAGAAGAACTTAGGAAAAGAAGAAAGAACGTCAAAGAGATTAGTTCCTTACTAGAGAAAAATGGCTTAAGTAAAGAAGGAATATTAGAGAACAATCACTTTCATAATCCGAGAATTATCATTTTCTTGAATAAAGAAGGTTTACTGTTCTATTTTGAAAAAATATTTTTAAATTAAAAAAAATTAAATATTTTTTAAAAAAAATTATGCATATACGCCAACATACATATGTGTAGGTAACTTTTTTTTAAAGGGGTAAAATTTCATTATCCAATGGTATGAACTATGAATGCAATAGCAATATGTAAAGAAATGTGTGCCTGAAAAATCAAATTAAATTAAGTGAAAAAAGGTCAAAATATTTCTTGATTGACTTAAGGGATAATTTCCAATTGTTGTTGAATCAGTTATTACAAAGAGCAAATGGTGCAGTTGTAATAATTGAAGAATTAAGTTTCTGAGAGAAACTGATTTAAGTTTGAAATGCATCACAGAATGTTTCTATTGAATTAAAATGTCTGGGATTCAATCAGTATTTTTTCCTTGAAAATAATGCTACGAAATCTGTTGAAAACAGCTACAAATTAAAGATAAATATTAAAGATAATATAAATGTTTAAAGAAGTGTAATTACACACCTTTAAGGACCCTTTCATTAACGAATTGAAAGCTGTTATTGATAGTTGTAGGAAAAATTTGTTGTATGTATTCTCTATTTAGATAGGCAAATATATATACATACTTAATTCAAATTTGAAATTAATGTACATAAATACAGATAAAAGCCTTCTACCTGATTATAAAATTAATAAATAAATTAAATTTCTATCATACACACATATCATTATATTTTCCACCAGTAACAACTATTGAAAAAGATTTTAAGTAGGCGAGAACGTAATGAATGCTGCACAGATATGTGCAAGTCGCCTTGTAACATACCTTTACATAACTGTAATGCCATATTCTCTTAGATACGCCACTACTCAGTTTGAAGATTTTCGTTCAAACCAATGGCACTACCATGTAGAAATCACAGGACATTGATCTTAACGGCTTCAGCCAATCCTATGATGAAAGAGAGGAAACAAAGAAGAGGTGCAATCGACGAGTCAGGTGTTGAACGCATTCCCAGTCGCCTCGATAAACGGCTCATTATCGGCCACGGAACAAAATGGAATTTAACCCCTCTGCCTTGTCTGGTGAAGTTCGGAACCAGGGCATTCGAAGCTGCAGATAAGCTTCGTTCAGTATCTCTTGTGCAGACTGCACGAGGGCGTCTAACAACGAGAATTACTCGATTCATAACGATAATCACAGATCTGTGGGAAAGACGATCTCAGTCCGGCACATTCAATACTTTTTTTCAAGAATAAAATGATCTCTCTACCAAACACCAATAAAACATCCAGTTTTTACATAACAATGGACAATTTCTTTTTAACAGAAATGCCAATATATTTACAGCAACGGTTCTTATACCAAATCATAACTTAAGGAATTTTTATTATTTTAAGCTAATGTAATGAATATATAATATAAAACTTTATCTTTTATTTTAGTTAAATTCCTGGAAATAGTAAACTAGCACTTTATGAAATAGCCCCTCCCCCCTCACATTTAAATCTTCCCAGATTAAAAATTTTTGTTCCTGTGTGTTTCAAAGTAGTTTCTGTGTTATTCTAAATCTTTCATAAGGGAAAAAAAATGAAGAAATGTGAAAAAAATACGGACTTTCTCTGAACAATTTACTAGCTTAATGTTAACAAATAACACCACAATTGATTTTTTTTAAAAAAAAACTTTCGTCATTTTTTATTTTATTTGAATGTATAAAAATAAAAATTAATAAAAATAAAAAAAATGTTTAATAATTTTTACCTTAATTTATTACTTTTCTATTCATTATTTTCTTAAAAACTTTTTTTATTAAAATAAAATAACTTAAGATTTACAAAATGAAGTAGCACACATTTTACATATAAAAAATATTGCTTCACATTTTATGTTAACGCATCCAAATGAATCCAGGTTTCTTAACATTAAAATATTATTGACAAAAATTTTCTCGAGATTAAAATATTTATTTACATTAAAAACTCTGAAACATTTAAATAATACTGTCAAAGTAAATACCATATAACACTAGAAAAAGTTCAATTTATTCTTGTTAACGATAAAATTAACTATAAATTAAATGATAGCAAAGTTACAATATTTTGTAATCTGCTTTTAAACACTTTTTTTAGGAAGTGTAATGCCCAAGGATAAAGTTGATGAAAAAAGAAAACAAAAACTAAAGCTTAAATCTAATTTAATAACAACTAAAACCCTTTTCACATTCTAGAATTTTGCTTTTTTAGTAAAATAAAACAATAGATAAAATTAAAATCTGTAAGAATAAATATTTTATTGATATTATTTCTGCAAAAGTTTAAAACAAACTTTTTGAAAATTATATATATACATAATGTTCTATACATTATATATATTGTATATTAATTGCAGGTATTTGCTAGGAGTATATATTTTGCAAAATGTTTCTTAGTATTAGTAATAAAACGTTAAATAATGGAAAATATCGATGCTTTATCGATAGGAAAAGCGTATTTTTCATATTCATACAACATTAAGTCTAACAATTGATGTATTTTTAACGACAGTTTGATACGTAAATAGATTACATTAATGTGTAGTGATTATTATCTTAAAACAACTATTTTAACAAAAAAAAATAATAAATGGCAAGCTATAAAATATTACTAAAAATATATATGTATTGAACACTCATACCTAAAGTAAAACGAATCAATCACCTAGTTTTTTTAAGTTATCGGTAAAATAAACTGTCTGAATGTTTCTTATCAATTTTAAGCTTCTTTTTGCTTGTATTGGAAACAATATTTCGCAGATGGGTTCTCTTCAAAACTCTCCAAAAGATAAAATTGGAAAGTGTGGCGTACATGAGTCTAGAATATATTTGAAGGGTATGAGAAATTTAAATATTAAAGCAAGTTAATTTAATATTTTTTATAAATTCTCCGTATACGATGAGCGAAAAGATATGTTGATGAGGTAATGATGATAATAACCCCTTGTCTGTGTTCGAGAGAGCTTCCTGCGAGTACAGCAGAGGAATCGCTCAAAATACTAAAGAGAGAATCCTCTCCGCACATTAAGGGTTACAAATTTTTGTCATCATTTTAGTGAAATTAACAGGATTTTATTTTCAATTTCACAAAAATATGTTCGAAATCAAAAAAATCTTAACTTTTTATAAATCGAGTGATTTTTAATATTCGCAGAGTGTTGAATTCTCTTACAATCTTAAATCTACCAGACTCCATGAAAACGGTTATAAGAATTTATTTCACAATTAACGTCAATTTTTCAAGAGGTAATAAAATAATAGAAATTCATTCTGTCTGACAGGAAAATAATTCAAGAAAAAAACGTTCAATAAATATATTTATTGTAATTTTTAAGTATTACTATGATATTTTATTATATATATATATATATATATATATATATATATATATATATATATATATATATATATATATATAAAATATTTTACACTTCTAACTAAACAAGTTAAAATTCTAGCAGTTAATATAAGGAAATTAAAGCATATATACTAAATTCAATTTAACTCTTCCTTAAGCACATAAATTTCATAGTAATTTCTGGACGCAGCATTGCAAAACTTTATATATATATATAATTTGCACATCTGAATATCTGTTTTAAAAATAGCTACTGTATAATATTCCCTTTTCCCCAGAAAAATGAGCAGCGATGTTGTTTCCGATTGGTATATAATCTGCAATATAAGAACTTCAACCTAACGAATTTAAGGCATTTCTTCGCATTAAACTTAAAGTATATTCTACTGAGGACGAAGAAAGAGAAATGCGTACTGACCGACCGGTGAGCTCCAAAGCAGGCTCTGTACTGAGGAGGGAAGCGCAAAAGTACCCATGAGCTGGTAATTAATCAAAGGTGAACTGCATTTACATTCAAACCTTGCTTCATACTGGTGACGTCATTCATGATAATAGATGAAACCTAGGTTAATACAGCCAGCAAAAAGTGATATCTTGATAAATTTTTCCTTTCTGAATAAAAAAAAGAGAGACAGACAGGAAAAAAGAGAACTCTTAAATCTCATCATAATATTTTTCCCGTCTTTAAAGTGATTTTTAAAAGAATAAATCACTTTATTTTTTTAAATAAAAAAATTAATCATGATTTCATAAATACAATTTAGTATTTATGAAATCATGATTAATTTTCTCTGGAAAGGAAATTTATATTCTCCATTAAAAGATAACTTTCAGTAACAACCTTGGCAGAATTTCATACAGTTCCAGTTGTCAATCTAGCTATGGTGGCCTATCCGAAATCATCTGGTGAGAAAATCCAAGAAACAAATTTTGTTTTTAATAAAAGGCGTAACGTTGAATCAGTTTTAAATTCCGTCTCAAATTCAAAGATCTTGGATTTTTTGACAGTATGAATTGAATGGCAATAAGGTGTTTTAAAGTAGTCAAGGCATTGTGGAAGACCAGTGCATATTTAATAACAATATTTTTCTGAAAATAAAGTAATATAAAAAGAACATAATTTACATAGCAGTCATAGATACATATAAACGTAAAATACTACAATTTAAGCTTCTAAATAGAATGATTTGAAATTTTTTTTAAAATAAATCACAGTTATATAATTATTGATGTTATAGTAAAATTGTTATCATTACTACTGAATGATAAGCTAAATATAATTCCGTCTCGTGATATAGCCAAAGAGCATTAACAAAAACAGCATGACAAATATTATATATACTCGAAACCTACTCATTTGAAACAGTACATATATTCCCTTTATTTGAAAGTTATCCGTTAATCTGTCAATTCAATTCTTGAATTTAAAATTATTTTCAATTACGATTTGCAATAAAATAAAAATTAGCTTAAGTATTTCTAATCGCTGGACTGTTTTTCTCATGTAGCTCGAGTGGAAAAATCCCAAGAAAATAACCAGAATTAGAAATAAATCGAATAACGAACCATTAATAAAATAGGAACTTGAAAAAATAATTAGCGCGGAATAACTTCAACGTTTTTTCAATAAAGTGATCACAGTTAATTTCTACATAATTAAGAGTGCGTTAACTTATTTAGTGACATTTTTTCAAACAAGAAAAATCAGTAAATTTTTTCTCATGAAAGATAGAAATCCAGTTTGATGGAGACAAATCAATTATTAAGAACTTTATTAAATAATAAATTGCCGTACATCAATTTAAGCGTTTTTTCATTGGTATGAGTGAGTGCAACCACTGAAATGCAGTGTTTTAAAAAACGATCGTTGAAATTCCATTCACTTTTACTAATTAAAATGTTCCGAGTGAACCCATTAAAATACAGAATGAATTTCCCTCTTAAAAATTTTATCACTCAAATACAAATAATTCTAAGCATCATGTATAAAAAATCAAATTGACTCACTTGAAAATTAAGTACATGTTTTATTGCATCCCTCAATAAAGATAACTTCTTAAAGAAAGAAAATAATTTTGTGTGCAAGAATTGTTGCAAAGAAAACCAAATTTTTTCTTAGTAGGAGGAAGTGATATTTTATTCGTTGCTTTGCTGCACAACTAAATGAACGAACTGATCAAAATCCTTTGAAATCGCTCGGTTGTTAAGGTAGAAAATGAAAGGGAATACACTGGCACAAGGAAATTAATAATAACAGTGTGAAAAAACAGTGCACAAAACAAAACAAATTCATTAAGCAATTATTTGATACATCACAGAAAAATAATTTAATTTACAAGATAAAATTGTACATATTTTCTCCCTACAAGCAAGTTGATGATAGCTACATTTTCATGCAAAAATTAATTGTATAAATGATTGGTTCAAATAAAGATAACTTAAAGTAACATACCACATAAATAACAGAATTCAAAGCAAAAAAGTCCACTTTTACGTTCAAGCAATGATGTTAAAAAAGTTTCGTTCTTCTTTTTTTTTTTTTTTTTAAATTTGATATATAAATGAGAGAAATTAAAAATATAGCACAAAAAGTATTTAATCTAAAAAAAAAAAGACTCTTAAAAACTGATAAAGAAACTTATGAATGTTGCTATAAAAATTATATAATGCACAAATAATTCATGCATATTCCCATATGATATTTTGCCTTTTCGTGAGGACGGCGCTTCCGTGGTTTACTGCGCTATAAAGTGTTGGTCATAATAATGCAAAGAAGGAACCACAGCCTAAGTGCAAAATTTAATTCTCATGTTTCAAAGAATGAAAACAATAAAACTCATTCATATATAAAAATTTATGATTAAAGAAAGTGTTTTAAAACAAAAATTAAAATACTTTAGGTTTTTTTTCTATCACCTCAGTATATACAAATTTGTTCTTCATAATGTCGGTATGAAATTATGAAAGATTAATTTACAAATCAAAAACGAAATCAAACGCGATACATTTCAGGAGTTATTTATAATTTCGTTCTTAAATTTAATGTTTAGAGACAACGACTGCACAAACATTGAGTTATGAAATACGAAATTAGTAAGTATATTTTCTGTCATTAACTTTGCTATAACTTTCACCAAAGCTATATCTTCTAGCTTTCTGTCAGAAATGAATACGAGAATGTATTCCCATAGCTATGTTTCATCGATTCATTTTACAATTTTATAACATCTACACAAATTAACGTAACAAATCAAAGATATTTACTACATCATTATGACACAAATTTTATGAAATAAAAAATGTACTGCAGCCTTATAGATCAATTTAAAAATTATTCATGATTTATTTGCTTTTTTATTTATTTAGCTTAATTTAGTTATTATGTATACCATGAAATTGACTATGACTTATTGATGAATACAAGATATTAAGGAAATATTAAATCAAAAAATTTATTACGTTTGTATAAATTTGCTGCGATTTAAATTTAAATAATTACTATGATTTAAGAATCACTTGATTATATATGTGGGAAATACATTAAACAACAACTTTTACTTATGAATATTCATTAAAGGTAACATTTACTCAATATAAGGACACGCCTTTAATTTACCAGAATTTAGAGCAATAAGGTTCAATAAAAAATTTAGTCAATTTATAAGTCATGAATATAAATCCCTAAATGGTAAAAAATTAAACTAATTGACTTTATATATCTCAAATCATCTTCTTCAAATTATTTCACTAAAGCAAATGTGCAAAACGGCACGAGGAAATTCAAATGAAATATCACGAAATAAAAGAAAAATGCTTTTTAATTAAATAATTTTTCTAAATTAAATTTTTTTTTAAATATGTAAAAAAATAATGCCACATAAATATAAAAAAATTTTAAGCACATTTCTAGATTTTAACTTTTTAAAAATATTTTTTTCAGCTTTTATTTCTCTCCTTGTCATATACACACACCAAATTTTCGCTTTGCTTAAAACATAAATACTTAAAGTCCCAAATTTTGTTTAAATACAACATAATTTTGATTTCGAATTGAATTGAAATATTTATTCTTTGTAGGTGGGAAGTAATCTTCCCACGGCCCACGAAAGGATTAAGTGTGAGTAAATACTTTTTATTATTTTATTTATTTTTTAAATTTCTCCATTGGAATACCAAAAAAGTGGTATTTTGAAACACTAACTTTCCCAACGAGAATTTAGATTTTTATCGAAAAAATTGGTATAGTTAAAATTCCTCACCATACATAATTCTACTAATTTCTATTATTAATTACTGCTTATAAAATGTTTTTGTATTTTAATTCATTTTACACAAAATTTGAAGTGCAATATTTTAAAAAAAATCCTACTCTTTGCTTCGTATGAATATGGAATACATTTTATCTTAGAAAGTTTAGAGATTATTACATAGAGATTACTTTTTTACACAGTTTTCCATTATTCATTCTTAAAAAAAATCCTACAAGAATTAGAAACATTCTATCCGAAAATTTTGATGTGAGTTAAAGTTAAAATGGAGTATAACAGCTTTTAAACAAATAAGTTTCTGTAAAAGCACTTTTAATGTCAATATTTTCTTACGATTTAATGATAAAAAGATTAGAATGTAGTTATGTATTTTCAATTCAGTCGGAAATATTTATTATCCATAATAGCAAATTCCTAATACATTAAAGCTAAGTATAAACTACTTTAAAATTCCTAACCTCTTATTTCAAATGAAATAGTTTCATTAAAATTTCATATTGTATTATGAAATATTTGTTTTTCCAATGTTAATGAAAACGAATTACATGAATAAAAGGACATGTCAGCGAGATGATAGGATAAAAACATACTTACATTCTCAAAATTTGAAGTGAATGAAAACTGTTTTATAAATTATTTTGCTGGCTGTCTTACGATGACTCTTATCACGAAGAGTCTCGACTAGCGGTTTAAAGTGTAGACACCTACTAGAAAAGCAGCTGAGGGAAGGGGTCATTGATATTTGTAACTAACTCATATGCAGTCAAGAAAGAATCGGCAGCATTTTTTAAGTGATTTACAGTTTTGATCTCTTTTAATGATGGGAAATATTTAAATTTAGGCTATATTGAAAATTTCGGATTTTATTTCTCTTCCTTAATACTAGTTAAAAAAGGTAAAACAGTATGTTCCCATTCTCATTTAGTAGTGAAAATGCTATTTAGAAACGAGAAGAAATTTCTTGAGAAAAATGAATTTTCCCCACCTGCACTTCATTGTGAGCTCTCTGTGTACAGAGAGGCACTTCTGTTACGCTTAAAGCGTAGCTCATTATCAAATAATTTAAAGAAGGAAAAAATTGTTTTCTTCTGTAGGCAAAACCAAGAAGAAGGACCCGGGAGCTCTTTAGACAATTCTGCAAGACTAGTCTCGATATTTTCATTTCAATCGATACACAGGAGTTCAGGTCACAAACATTTCTTTTGCACACACACACGATTTTATTTTCTAAAAAAACTAAATAATGAAGTAATACGATTATATATTCTTCACAGAATAAAATCTTCATTGTACAAACAAGCACTAGTATGGTTCCGAGACATGGGCGTTCCACACAAGCAGTAAGTAAATATGGTGAGGAATTAATTTCCCTGCGAATTAAGTCTGCGCTAAAGTGTGTCGAAGTGATGCTCTAAAAGTCTTGATACTTTATCAAGCTAATGAGCTCAAATTCCCAAGTTTGAAGATTAACTCATTCAAATTAGGTAGTCCAACCCCATCAAAGATTCTTTTAAATTTAGGATGAAAATTTTACATCTATCATCCTTTTAAAGTCTCACTACAAAGAGCAGATTTAATTTTCCATATTTTAAAACGGAGAAAATAAAAGAGGTACTTTTGCTTCAGTAACAAATAAAGTATGTAATGCAATATAAATATCACGCAATTATAAGAGTGGATTATTTTGATTCACGACTCACAAATTAAAATGTTTCCTTTATTTTAAAATTTCCACACACATTAGTGCTTCTTCAACTCGTATTTAAAAAGTGATTGTTTAAATGTTCACTACTTATAGCTGAATTTAAAAATAACTTTAAATTTGGAGAATGCTTTGTCACATAACAAAAATTGCTACCAAAAATAATAGTAGAAGACCAATAAGTCAAGAATTTTTAACAAAACTGAGTAACATTTTATGCGGGTAAAATTCAAAATTTATTGAAATGAGCCCCTAATTTCAAAACATAAATAAGTAATATCAAATGCTGAAGATTCATCTCTATATCTCTTACTCAAAAATAAGAGGAAAATTATTTAGATATTATTTTAATTTAAATAGTAGAGAGAGTCAATTTTAGGTCATTTTTTCAAAAGGAAATTGAATCTAAATCAAACAAAAATAAATATTTAAATACCGTAATAACAAAATTTAATAATATAGATGTTTCAGCAGTATATGTATTTCCAAAAGATCTCAAACATCAGATACACAATTAAATTCAAGTAAATCCAGCATATGTATGTGTACATAAAATAAACTCTTAATATTAATAATTATTAATTCGTGTAAAGAAATAACAAATGCATTTCTGCTTTTTTAAAAATGAGCATTTAATATTTTCAATAGTAACAGAAAAAAAAAAGTTTGTAGATTACAGACTCTACAATAATTCAAGATAAGTGGTTGATTCCCTTCACACTATTTAACCAGGAATCAATTATTTTTGCCACAAAACTTACTGCTTTTTGGAATACAATCGTAATAAAATGTAATTCTTCTCCACTTAAGCATTAATGAACACCGTCATCTTCAGTTTTAATAGGTGGAAAGTAATTTAAATATTTTATTTTAAATCTGCATATAACTACTTTCGTAAACAACGAAAGCCTTTAAAAATCCTAGCGAAATTTACTAAAAACATTTCTTTGAAAACATATTCCTCCAATAAATATTTTAACGGAAGCAAAACTATGCTAAAAATCTATAGCATTGTTCAAATTATTTTCATTCTTATTTTATTTGCATGACAATTTTATTAAAACTGAAATACTAGTACTTTCTAGTTATTTATACTCTTAAATACTAGTGTTAGATTCAAAGAGAGAATAAAAAGGAAATATTTAGTAGCACGCTCTTTCTTTGCTCACACACACTTATATTTAGATGAGTAAATATTTCACAGAAGACTACGGAAGATTCAAAGATTTCTAACTTTATAAAAGATCAAATTTAAAAACAAGCATGCATTATTTGAATCCTCCTGTTGAAATGCACATTATCGAATAGAAATTGAAATTAAAGTACGTTTAGCTGGTCTTATGGGAATTTCTTTTCACCTCTAAAAAATTGAGCATTCCAAAGCACTTCTTCTCAATTTATAGTTGAAAAAAGATTCCACACATTCAAGACTGTTTCAAATCTCCATATGCACGCATTTCAAGTATTTACAAAGGAGCTACAAGGTAAATTTGAATGAATTCTAAAGAGTGAAAAAAAATCAAAATATAAATAGGCTATCTAAAAGGAAAAAAATTCAACAAACATGTTTTACAAATCTGCTTTTTATTATGTTAGCAAAATTATTTTAAAAAGTAATTAATAGTGGTGTAAGCAAGGGAATAGACTTAAGATTCAAAAGATATTGTTTACAATATAAAAAGATATTACAAATATTGCAATTATTTATTTAAAATTCTATTATTTAATGGAACTTTTAAAATTTTAAATCGCCCTAGCTGATTTAAATTAACTATGAAGTGGATGGTCTCTTTCATTTGTGTCTTTAGTCCTTACTTAAGAAATCGTTTTTGCTTATTTCTGCTGTTCATGTGTTAAAGGCTTGAATTAAAGGAAAACGGCATTGCAAACCGATGCTTTGGTCCTTATATATGATACCGTTTTCCTAACAGAATGAGCTTCGACACTATTCTCAGATGGAGAACTTCTCCTCGTTTGCTGCAACTCGAAAAACATGATTTGAAGGCAGGCAGCAAATTCACAGACAAGTCAGATTTACGACTCTCTCTAAATACGATGTGACGTGGATGAAACGTTATCTGACATCATATATATTTTAAACCAATGAAAATAGTAAAAAAGTGGCATAGTCAGGACCTCAACTGTAACGAGCGAAACAACCACTTTATAGTTAAAAAAATATCCATTCATATCACTTCATAAGTGATAAATAAAACAGTTTATTATTTCTTAAAGGATGATTTCATCCTACTAAGCATTGTAACCAAGCTTTTATATTAGTAAAAACAACACGAATGGTGGAAATGGTAAAATCCTAGGAGAGCCCACACTCTTGGTGACAAACTGGAAAAAAGTGCCAAGCCAGAATGAAATTCCAGAAACAGTTTGGTTTACAATATCTACCGTATTTAAATAGGGATATTAAGAATGGCGCAAGCTACAATTATCATCAAGCAAAATCATTTGCGACAAGGGTGAGAGCTCTACTAGGATCCAACCGTGGAAATACCAGCAGTTGCTGCAGATTATTGTAAATATCGCAAATGATGAAGTACCTCAGTAACGCTGAATATAATAATCCACATGGGTGAATTTATTGAGCACTCATCAAACGTCATGAATTAAATAAATTCTGATTTACATAATTACTTTTCTGAATTTTTATTAATAGAAAAAAATTAGAAAAAGAGATAACAATAAATAAATTCAGTGCATACATCACCTACACCTATATATATATCTATATCTATCTATCTATCAATCAATCAATCTATCTATCTATATCTATATCTATATATATATATATATATATATAATTTAAAAGGGTGTGATTCGCGATGTCTCACATCCATTTTGGGGAATAGAAAATTAAACCTTTTCTGAAAATCAAAAGCTTTGAAACTTTAGCAGATGCTCATAAATTTTTGGATTTAATTACCTCTCCATATGGTAATTTCAGCCATTGTGTTGTTATTATTTTCAAATATTAAATTATTATGTATGCAAAACACAGGTTCTTTCAACAAAATTCTCTCAGGGATACACTTCCGGTGGCGGCGCCATGTGTCTATCGAATGGGCGCCCTCAGGTCTGGTGAAAGTTAAAACATGTTTAGATTTATGAGTGTTAAGTAAACTAACACAGAGATAATTTATGCTAGTTAGTGAAAACAGGTTATGAATTTCGAAATATACCCTTAGAATGGAAATTTTTATTATTCTTAAGTTAGTGAGTAGAAGTTTGATACATATATATATACATTACAGAAGTAGATATACATATATATACTTCTGTAACTTGTATATATATATATATATATATATATATATATATATATCTATATATATATATATCTATATATATATATATATACAACACAAGTTACAGAAGTGACGGAAGGGTAAGGGAAACCTGAACTTATGGACACATTATTTATGCCATGATAATATCTGAAAGCTAATATTCTGGAATAATAACTTTGCAAATCAAATAAAAATGTTAAGGTATGCTAAATATAAAATTAAATTAATTAAAAGTACATTAATAAATATTTAGTAGAAGACAATAAAACTGGAAGTTCTCAATGAGGACTGAAATTTTTGAATTGAGGAGACAAATCAGGATTCGAATAATTTGTATTGAAGAATAAATTTTTATTGCATGTTTTGTTTTTCACTGTTGCAAACAGTATATTTTTAAAACGCGTGCTTGACTGCGTTTTATTTTAAATTAAACACTTTTCCCGCAAGTTTATGTATTATGTAAATATGCTCCAGTTTTGTTAAAATATAGAATAAATTTTTACAACAAACCTGCACTAGAGAACTCCTTAACTTTTATTATATGAGTACATACATTTCTCACATATATTATCCTAAGTTAAGCTAGACAAAGGCGTATAATTAAAAAAAAATGATATAAATTGGATACTTCAAGAGCAAATACAATCCTGCATTAGTGTCATAGTTTTCTTAAAAAATCGCATAAGACAATATATTTTATGAGTTTAAGATTCGAATTGTAGAAAACGCGATCTTCAAGCTAAAGCCTGGTACTATGATGTTTTGATGGCATATTTTGTGAATTCAATAAAAATATGAGAAACCTTAAAAATAATAATTAGTAAGAATTATAAACAATAATATGTAATGCTCAGTCCTAGTCGCATGTTGTCCACATCTCAGAACATAATATTGTTTTGCATTTTTTAATAAAAAGTTCTAAATCTATAAAGTGAAAAAACAATTCATGGAAGAAAATATATAGTTTCACAAAAATTATAACTACTTAATTAAATATTTTAAAAAACTTAATTTAATAATAGATATAACAAAAATGCTTTGAACTAAATTATATATCATATATACACGCTTACTTCTTATAATATTAAATCAAATAATATTTGTTTAATATTATAAACAGTAAACAGGAATAATGTTTCTCTGATGAGAAAGACTTTTAATGCAAGCAATAGATGGCAGCACTAGTCTTCTTGCAAAACTATGGTAATAGAAAAGCACGTGATTAAATATAAATGCGAAGTAAATAATTTCTATTTAAAAATGGAGTTTAAGATATACAATGATAAAAAAAGATGATTACTGTCTACATAATATTTTACCCAATTATAAACATTTTAATAGGATACTATTAAATCTATTTATCTATAAACTAAAATCAGTTTGGCATGAAAACATAAATATTTAAATTGAAAGCATGCCATTTTATTTTTATAATACTAAGAAAATATTTTACGAAATTTGTGTAGTAAATAAATAATTTACGAGTCTTTAAATTCCATACATATATAAAGTTTCAAAAATCAAAATTAATTAGAAAAATTTAAATACTTTCAGAAACTTACAATGAAATTTCAATGTATTTAATGTTTATGTATTATAAAATTTATGTAATAAATCTATATCTATTTAGTTTATATATGATATAAAATTATCTTGATATGTATAAAACTTATATGTTTGAAAATAATATATATAAAGAAAAATATTAATATATATATATATAATATATTAATACAAAGAAAAAAAATTCATTTTAGCTATTTTTTTACAAAAAATCATATACGTAAAATACAATTTTTCCTTCAATTATTCTAGAGGATATTTTAAAATTTTTATAATTTTCCCAAAATATCTCTTTCTTGAACCATTTTGATATTACTGGATTTGAAGGGATGCATGTAAAACAAAGAGATACCAAGATCTTAGGCAATGATATAGAGAAGAGGTATGAAATCACAAAAGATTGTGACTGGGCATAAATAACGTAAAGATGTGAATGCGTCCGTTTAGGATCAACACTCACATTTGAATCGTCTGAATATATTTGTGAAAACTGTGAGTCCTTGCAAATATTGCATCAACATCATAAGCAATTCAAGATTGCCTTTCAGAGAGCATCATAACTCATCCAAATTTCATGAACTGTTTTAGTACACATTTCAATCAAAACATTTCATTCTCAAGAAATTCTGAGAATTAAAGCTTAGGAGATAATTCATTAAACTCTCTTCAAAATAAATTAAGCGGATAGAATCTTCAAAATCAATGTGATTTCAAAAGGGGAGGAAGTGAGACATAAAATATTCTTAGATTACAAGATTTTTGAATAATTAAACGTCAGAAGGAATTAGAAACAATTGATCCATAGGGAGAAAAAGTGCAGCTTCTGTAGTCCCAAGACTGGAGCACCATGAGGAAGAAGGCTCCATGCCTGTTAGTGTTAGCTGGGAATTATAGAGTGGCCTTCACGCCTTGGGTGACCCTACCAGGAGTAAAAACTTCCGACGTACTTCGCCCACTCCTCCCAGGAAAACCCCCTTGCCACTGTGAGGCCACTGACAGGACTATGGGGGAAAGCCCAATTTAAAACCGATTGGCAGGTACCTTTGACTCACCACTTGTACAAGGGTAGAAAGCCAGGATTTCCGCTGGCTCTTTCTTGCGATAGGAAATCCAGCACTTGCCTTGCACGTCTCACCTCTGGCTACCTGAAATACCTCACTTTTGTAGCGGGTAACAAGACCTTCCCCCTCTGTCCTAAATGCCATGGACACCAAGCTTCTGCTGAGCACATCCTGAATTGTGTGAATATACTATGGCACAAAATCTACACTTCTTCCCTCCTTGTCATCCATTTCCTCTCAATCAACGGATTCCTACACTCCGTTAGACCCTTGTAGATAAGCAACAACAACGAATTAGAAGAGACATATTTCTCTGGAAAAAGGTTTAATTTATTTTAAAAATATATATTGACTTAATCATCATGTTTTTGGAATAATTGGGTTGCACCTATAACCCAATTTTAAGGATACTAAGATATAAAAACATATTATTCATAAATATGAGAAAAATAAAATAATTTATAACAATAAAAATGAACAAAATACTTACGATTTTTATGCACATTAAAATGAACTCATATCCAATGGATACCTGAAAGTGATACAAAGTACACTGATATTGAGTTTGGCACATTTTTTTCAGCATAAATCCTTCGGGAGGTTTAAAAAAAAAAAAAAAATATTTAGCCGCCTCACTCTAACTTATCCTCAGTTCTCAACACAAGTGCAATGAAACAGCGCACTTGTTACAGTAAATAATATAGGCAATGAAATGCTAAATGGAAAGCACGACTTATCATCATGCTCCAGCACACACGATCGAGGGAATAAAAAGAAAAGCAACACAGACTGAAGAAGGGTCGGGTTGGGGGAGGAGAGTCGTCGTCTACCCATGAGGTTGTTCAGTCTGGGCCCCAGACACAACATAGAAGTTGGCGTAATAATTACATAAAGAAGAGACGGTGTCACGGTGGGGGTATGTTGAAGAAAATAAACAGTTATTTAGGCCAGATTATTGTTACAGATGTATATCAACCCAGACGACCAAAGCAATGTCTGTTAAGGGCATAAACAAAACACCAGATATAGCACACAGCGTAATAAATTATTTTTACTGTTTTTAACGAGGCTCTAACTAGATGAACTCAAAATATGTAAAAAGAAATAACTATTGCTATAGCATCTGTAACTATTAAAATCGCACTTGAAGACCAACTGAAACAAGATGGACCCACACTAATGAGATTCAAAATGGCCGCCCAATGAAAGCAATTCCCTAGAAATTGTTCTCAGGAAAGAAATACTACTTTGAAATACAATATAACAAGAAAATGCCCAAGCGAAGAAGTAAATTTCAAGTGGCGTGTTGGATGGTCTCAACTGAAGACTGGTGCGATGACCGCACAAGTCTCGTTCTATGAATCTTTAAAATAGGGATATTTATGATTCCCGTTTAGCTTTCTACTATCCAATATTAATTTGAAGTATTGCCTCGTCACTTCCTTTTTTGTAATTAATTTTACCCCACAATCCTAAACTGATATTTTGCCATTTCTAAAGATAAAATTTAAAAAAAGGATTCAATTAAATTTTAATTGAAGACACGTTAGCAAGAAAAAATTGATTTCTCAGAAAATTGAATGTAACAGTAGGATTTACGAGAAAAGGTTAAGTCTATTAGTCCTTAAGAATATTATGAATGATTGATACGATATATTGGAAAGAATGCTCGAATAAAAATATTTTACACTTTTTAATAGTTTTTAATTCGTTATTTAAGATACAGCGAATTGAATACATTATTTGTATAATAATGTATGTACTTACAATTGGAAATTTATTATCCCAATATTTAGAGAGGTATTTTAGAGCTTTTTGAAAAATTTGTTTTCAATAAAAATGGAATTAGTTAATGAAAAAGAAATATCACATTATGAATAAGTACCTTAACATTACTATTTTTTTTTAAATATTAAAACATAATTTCAATAATATGCATGATTAAAATAATAACAAAAATAACATTTTAGACAAATCCTATAATAGTTTTATATATAGATAAGGAAAAATAAAGTTAAGACAGGGAAAATTGTATGTGTACAAGAAAATAATTTAAATGATATTCATACAAGTCCAAATCTGTATTGAAACCCATGAATTTTTTGAATGCTTACATTAATTCTACGTTAAAAAGATGCACTTATTTATGCACTTATCAAGTTTAGTGTTAAGCATTTTCTCTCTTTCCTTTTTTTTTAAATTTCTTCACAATTTGATTTGCTGTTACATTTTTATTTCAAAGCATGTAATAAAAGTTTCAAACAATTAAAGCATTTAATGACTCGTAAGCACACATGTAGTACAAATAACAAAATTAACGTTGACTTTAGTTTTTTGAATGCATGTTTATAACACAATGGTTATTCATAGGAATTGGTGAAAATATTGGCGCTTTGATGCCTGCGTGTGTAAAATCTTTAATACCTTTCTTTGCAAAGATGTCTGATATAGCACACACATTCAGGCACTTAAGAACAAAAATAAATTGTGCCCGCTTTTTATTCCTCAAGTTAGCAATCAAGAAATTACTGAAAATGAATCAATCCAGATCTAAGTTTTATAATAATTCACATTTTAACTCCTATTTTTATTTATTGCTTTTCATTTCAGCTAAAAATTTCAATTTTATTAAATACGGCTTCCCCCCCCCCATACACACACATACACATCAAAAAGACATTTCAGAATCGATGAAACATAACTGATCTCTAGATATTAAGATGAGATGTATATCCTGAAATTATGTCGACGAGCCCATTATTAATGGAGAAAAAAATTTACTAATAAGAATACTAAAACGCATACCTTTTTACTATTTTGAAATGCACATCGAAAAGTACCACGGAAAGTTATCCATCTCTTGTTCCATAATTTCGACATCTACGCTAGAAGGAAAAAAGAATTCAAATATTGAGAAAGATTGCAATGTTAATTTACCACACACACAAAATTACATCATATATGATGTTTCGCATAGGGAATATTTTACTAATCAATTCTAATATGAATTACTTTGCAAATGATGCATAAGATGGCTTCAGATATAAATAAAGATGTAAATTTTCGCGAAAACTAGAAAATGAAACTAAATTTAAAAAAAATTTAAATATAATGTTAATAATTTAAATATGATGTGTTCTTATTAAACAGTACTGGGTTTAAATTTTTTAATAAATTATTTTTTTTAATAATTGAAATACAATAGTTTTTAAAAAAAGCCGTATTTCAAAATGTCGAAAAAAATAACCAAAAAAATTAAAATTTAAAATGCGAAAAAGCAAAGCTACTGGTTCATGAGAAAAATTCAGAATACAGAACTTGTGCATTTCAATATTCTTCCTGCAACACAATTTGAAGCAAAAGCACAGTTAAATATATAAACATCCCAAAGTTATGTCCTTGGACTACTTGATAGATAAGAGTCTAACGTTTATAAAACTAAATTATGCGCAGTAAATTGTGTCTTTTTCATATTTATATTCATAGATTTTTACATCAGTGAGGTCACTAAATATATATATATATATATATATATATATAAGTGCACGGATTTTTTATGTAATCTGTTGTCATTCTTTTCTTTTCTTAGTAATTCGATCGAGACCTGCATTTTGAAGTGGATGCAGCGGAATTACAGGAACGGTATTTTTACATTTCTCCTTCAGTAGGCTTTGTTATGTATAAGTGAAGCGATAACTTGAAGAAACCCAAGGAAAACAAATAGCGTCTCATTTGACGTGAACTGATAAAAGAAGATGTGAGGATGTTCTGAAATGTTTGCAATCTGCAAGTATAAATGAATCCTATGGGGTACAATTCGTTTATTACATAAATCAAATTATCTTGCTCTACACCAAGAAAAGAGCATAAGAGATTATTGCAAATATTAAAAAGGCAAGAATTTGATTTACTCAGCATTGGTCAAAGAAAAATAATATTTTATTGGAATCTTGAAATCAACTCTCAAAATAAATAAAAGAGCATACAACAAATATATCTGTTAACTCAAAAATAAAATAAGGACCAATCATACTTTGCTTAAACATTTTAACGCTTACAAGAAGGAGCTAAACTCCAGAAAATAAGCGAGAAACAATTCAAATCAACTTCAAAGGTAATTTTTAATTCTCTCTTCTTAAAATGATTATTAAGCTGGAATCGTGTCTCAAGCTTAATATCCATTTTAAAAAGAGCCTTTTCCAAAAGAGGGATTTGGATTATGAATTTTAAGTAAACTCGTTGATAACTTTTTTGGTTTTAGAGAATATCCTACTGTACATGGAATAATGTTCAAAGACAGGATTCTTCATTAAAATTTTGATGCACGATACCATTTTTTATTCCTATTAGATAATTAAGTTACGTGCATTCAAAGGTTAATCAAGGGAGGCTCGCTGCAGCTTCCTCGCCTTCGAGTGCATCCACTCAAGGAGATCCTTGGCCTTGACCTGCAACAGTTTCGCCATAAAACCACACGTATCCAGGAAAAGTGCAGACGCACCTTAGCAAAATCGGGTGATAAGCTTTCACTTCTCAGCCAAAAGAACCAGTTTCTCCCTCGCGACAGCTGACTTGATAAATTATTTATCAGGTTCTCTATCATCCCGAAAAACTGATGATGAATAAGTGATTCGCAGTGAGTTTGTCAGACAGGCTTCGATAAGCACATCTTTTGGAAATCTCGAATTGGTATGCAGTGTGCATGGGGAAATTCTGAAATATCAGGTAGGGTCAAATACGGATGGCTTTAAATTTATTCAATCAATTCAATGGTTTAGATCTCAAAACTACTAAGTCTTGAAAATAAACAATTAAATTTGGTATAATTATGATATGCCTTTCCAAGAGATTTCTCGCCAAATCTGGCATCCTTTGTTTTGATTATTGTGTTGCCAATTTAAGTTTTTGTTGCTTTTCGGATTTATGTTTGTTGACAGGTTTGGTTTTTCTCATGTTTTACGCCCTTTTTACATCATATATATGGTTTGTTTAAGTGGCAACAGCGTTTAAATTTTTTGTTCAGCATTTCAATTCAGTGGACTTTGGAAAATTTCCAGTTCCAAAAACAAGCATTTAGTTGGCGACCAGATAAGTGGCACAGATCCCCCATTGTGTGTATATATCATGCTAGTTCCTTAAATTTAAATTTTTAAAAGAGAAAAAGGAAGCAACGATTCTTTGACTAAACCTTTAAAATTTTCAAGGTTACTTAGACAAAAAGTATTAGCAGAGAATACCTAAATTTTTTAAAACTAAGTTATATTGAGAAAATGTTTTGCTCTGGCATGAAGTTATAATGACACCTGCTAGAGATGACATTGGTAACGGAGAAGAAGATACAATTATTGCAAAATTATAACATAACATGTTTGCTTTTTGCATTATTTTTCAAACTTTTGCTAAAAAATAATTTTCCTACAACATTTTTATAGATTTTGCATGATAGGAGATACAGTGAGGAATGAAATACTCAAAAAAATTATCGTGAATTTCTTTTAGCAACAAACGTGTGAACTTTATGCAATTCGATAAACATGCAAATTTAATTAGCTAAATGAGTTGTTTCAACAACGATGTTTGAATAACAATGATTTCTAAGCCAGATTGCAAACCCCGATAAGAGGGTTTCATAAAATGCGATGTTTTCACATGATTGTGTCAAAGATCATATTTATCATTCCCTACAGTGAGAATATCTGATGAATCCCATCCAAGTTTGCTGGCAGTCCCAATTTGTGAAACCAGCTCCATGTCTTTCCAGTACTTCAGAAACAGTTGTGGAATCCAAGTACAGTGAAGCTTTATCACAAACACAATTCTCGAGGCAATCATTTTGGAATGCCACAATTTTTTTGGTTTTTAAAGTTCACGGAAATATGCAACTTAATACAAAAGTTACTCATTATATTTCCAGATCAACATCATTTCATTATATTTATAATCAGCTTTGAATGAATGATTTCAAGTAACCTGGGAAGGGAGAAAGAGCACAACAAGGTTATTCTCATTTATTTTTACCAATTGTATAAATTGTAAGTAACAAAATCGGAAGAAATATTTAAGAAGTAGAAAATGCAACTGTTGCAACTTACAGAACGTGGGTCTAATTCAACCTCAAGTTTGAATTCTGAAAAGTAAAATTATCAGTTCATTCCAACGACTTCTTTTTCGCATGAGCAAATAGAGGAACCAAGTACTAACGGCTGAATCACACAATATAATAATGACGAACAATATTTATAAAAAATTAAATGTGTTCAATTAGATTATTAACTCAATTCGATTATTAAAGATTATAAAAAGTTTTATAAGGAGGTTTTTTATAAACATTACTAGCAATCTAATGACTAATAATCGCATTCATTAAACAGAAAAATTTAAAATAAAAGTATCGATTAGACCAAAAGCTAAGAAAAAATCAAAAGTTGCCTAAAAAAAATAAAACAAGTTAGGAAATGCAACAAAATTTTGTAAATTTCAGGAAAACTAACATATAATTTTTAGAGAACACTCTTTTGGAGAAAATATATAAAATTATAATTTTTCAAAAAAAAAAATAATAATAATAATAATAAAACATTACTTATAAATATAAATAAAATAATAGAAATGGATAAGCTTAATAGTTATTTTTAGTGTTTAAATTCTTCATACAATTTTTGAAAGCAAATTTCAATAAAATGCTATTTTTTAACAATTTGAGGTAGAAAATAAACCGAGTAAATTGTTTAATTTGTTTGACAAATAACAACTTAAATATATGTGATGAAATTTAGATGAATGAGATTTTAAGGAATTATTATAATTTTAAGGAATTAAAAATAATCAACATATATTAAGAAATAAAGAATAACTTTAAACTTCATATTTTTTTATTTATGGAAGATATAAATTCGTTTAAGCATATATATATATAAATATATATATATATATATATATATATATATATATATATATATATATATATATATATATATATATATATATATATATATATATATATATATATATATATATATATATATATATATATATATATATATATACTAATAAAGATAAAACAATGTAGAGATTTATTATCAAATAATAGAATTGTTTATTTCTGCAGAGAAATGTTAATAAAAATAAAATGATATCTCTTTATATTTCCTTCTTCAATATTGATTTATAAGAGATTTTATGTTATTTAAATCATCTTAACAAAATATTTTCTTTAACTGGATAAACTAATTAGTTAAAATTGTTAATGACTTGAATTATTTAAATTATTATTTAAGAATCCATTTTAAAAAATGTGTTACCATTGATCAAATGGTGAATGATACAATCAATGTGATATCCTATTCTGAAGTTATGCAAGTTTGCCTTCGACATTCAAAATGTTACAATTGAAATGGGTTTTGGCAGCAATGAATGCCTTTCGGATATACAATATAATTCGATTTTAATATATACATATTTTTCATAAAACTTAAAATTACATGCATAAAATTTCCATAAATTTCACGAGTACCTATAAAAACTATGCTTATACAACATTATTTTGTTCTCTAACATTTTTGCATTTCTAAAATCTATTTAGAGAAATATACTTGAAATCCGGTATCACATGGAATTGTTTTAAGCATTCATTTCTAAAGCATTTGAAGAGCTTTTTGCAAACAATAGTGATCAACATCTTTTAGAAGATTAAGAAAGAATAAAAATAGAAAACTTCTAACCACTACGTGGTGCTAGAAATAATAACAAAGTCATCAGTGCAGATGGGTTCCCATCAATGTGCTTTTACTATCGATGTACTTCACGATATACACAGAGCGAAAAAAAACCCACAGGAGTTTTTGAAGAAATTCTTCGAGAACTTTCCGGAATGAAGAAAGAGATAGCGAAAGAATGTAAAACAAATAACCACATAATTGTTTCTGAAAACACAATCAGTCTCTGAGCTAGTAAATTTCTATTTATCTGCATCAAAGCAGAAATCGAGGTGGAAAGTAGGAAAACGGCGAGGGGAGGAGTGACTCCTTGCAATGCATCTAAACATAGTTTCTATTCTTACCCCGCAAGCCGCTGGAGGTAAAGAAGGAGGTCGAAAATTTGGGTGCGACTCCGACTGACGCAACAGAAATAAATCCCTCGCCGCCGACACCGAAAGATGCTCATCATTTATCTCATGCAACGCCATGGATGCGTTTCCAGATAATCGAACGCTTGTCCAGGACACAAGACTTCTCATGCGATCCTTCCCCCACACGCTTTAATCCTTCACTGCAACTGACTTTTCAGAATATTCACACTTTTGAGAAGTTCTAGTTCATTGAAACACAAGCGCCATTTATCTAAACTGCAAGTTTATAGATAGTTACTTATACTTAACTACCTACTAACTTTGTTGTCAGATATTTGTCTTGAAGAACATGTTTAGTAAAATTACAGAGATTTATAGATTACACAAAATTACATATAACGTCATTCGACTGTCGCAGATGAAATTATCAGCTTACTTTTATTGAAAATAAATAGGAGTTACGATTCATCTTGTGAAATGTACACAGTAATCATTGATGAATTAGCATTAATAATTTGCATACTAAAATGGAAAGAAAAAGAAGTTACAACTGACCATGAGTATAAACTCTTAGAATAAAAAACATTTCTATTTGTACCTTCAATTTCATGGGTCTCAAAAGTTCTGTTGGCACATATAGAATGCATTTAAATAACACTGCCACAATAACATACGCATATATATATATATATATATATATATATACAATATATACATACATACATATCTATATATATATATATATATATATATATATATATATATATATATATATATATATATACATACATATATATATATATATATATATATATATATATATATATATATATATATATATATATATATATATATATATATATATATATATATATATATATATATATATATATATATATATATATATATATATATATATATATATATATATATATATATATATATATATATATAATTTGTGTAGCCCATTGAGTAGAAGCTATCCTAATAGACTCAATGGAATGGAAGAAATGAAAAATCAAGCTTTTATGATTGTATTTAAATTTTGTTGATCCAAATACGTGGTTATCGGTATAAGAAATTAATCTTGAAGAGCATGTTTATTGAAATAACTGAACATGATCAGTTAAATGAATTACAATAATAATGAGGATGCATTTCTTTAAAAAAGAAAAAAATGGAATTAAATGTATGGTAAAATAGTGTAGCAATTGTAAATTTTCTATTAAGCTTGGTATAACTATTGGTATACTATTTGTAATAAAATAGCTTGGTATACTATTTGTTAATAAAATAATATTTTCACTGTATGAAGTAAATAGAACCGCCTTCCATACAAATTTTTTATGGTTGCAACAAATTCTCCATTAATGAAAAACGAAAAAATATCAGCTTTAAGAATTACTAAGATTTCAAAAGTCATGAAAATAAGACTATAATTTTGTTCTGCTTTTAGAAAAATTCTATGTATATCTAGACTACAACTCTTATGTAATCAAAACTATGAAGTTTTTCATTTGTAAGAAAAGGAAAACTGAAGTCAGACGTGTCATTAACGACTCACTTCTGACTTTGAGGCTGTGGAAAAAATCAACTTCTTTTAAAAAACTCACTAAAATAAGAATTTGATAACCGAATGCCATATTTTGTGTGTTTGTAAAATTTCTATATTTGCTAAAATTAACTTAAGTTATTGACTACTTAGTTGTTCAATTGAAAGATTTCCACTCATATGGAAAGAAAAAATGCTGCTATGAATATAATATTTCATTTATTCTAGAACCTGGACATAAGATAGAATTTTATGTCAATGATACTCGTATTTATTTCGTATACGAATTAGCACAATTTTTTTAATTAAATGGTTTTATTTTTAAGATTCATTTTAATTGAGTGGACTTTATAAATACTGAATGATTTACATTCGATAATTATTTTTTAATAAATCTAAATGCCTGCCATCGAAATTCCATTATAATAAATGGATTCTGCATTAGTGAATAAAAATTTCGTACAAAATGCTTCTATTCTACTATGGTTTCTGTTAATTCTGAGGTGTTATCATTTAGTTTAAAAAAAGTGACATTAAAAACGTCAATGAGCCAGATTTTTAGAAACATCGACATTTCGTAGCAATATTTACAGGAAGAAAATGCAATTAATTTCTTTAAATTAATAATTCATGTATTATTTTATCGATTAATAGACTTCATTGAAGGAAATGTTTTAATTTTAATGCAGCTTCTCTAATTTATTCCTAAATTTTCTCTCGATAGTAAGGCTTATCATAGTGCAAATTTAACAAGATATTCCTCATTATATAATCTCCACTGAAAGGAAATAAATTTTTTTTAAATATTCACTTTTCATTTTTCCTTTTGTTTACACAGTGTCAAAGACAAAAGATGGAAGACGAGAAATCTATTAGTACTTGAATCTTAAGAACATCCTGGATGTTTTTTCGTAAAAAGATTATCATCTTTTACATGTACATTTTTGCATCAATTGAAAATGATGCAGAAAAGAATTCCACGGAAATATAGAGGCAAAAATGGTATATCCGAAAAATGATGATCATTTTGCTTCTATTGAACTCGAGCGTTTTACTCCTTGAGTACCAAGCAAAAGTTGGTTGGAAAATTGAATTTGTCTCCTCCAGTGATGCGGTAGGAGTCTAGCATTTATTAATTATCTAACTTATCAGGTTACTCAGGCAATCAATTCGGGAATGTTAAATCGATAAATGAAATAAATTCCCCTTACAGAAATTATGAAGAGTGAAAATTTGCAAAATTAAGTCACTGAAGGGTCTAATATATAGCACGCCCTTCAGAAGGCTCCTTCGCACCATTTGCCAAGACATTTGTGCAATGGATAAAAGCTATTTCACTAAAGGTTTGCCAAAAGTTCTCTTAACACTTTTCACAGAAATTTCTCTGCGTTATGAACTTTCAGAAGTTTCGTTATTCTTTAGGTACTACAATTCTGACTATTATTCAACATTTAACTGTAGAGAAATAATTCAGAGTTCAAAATGTTTTTTTGAAAATTTTATTGAGTACGATATCTATTACACAATCTAAGACTATTCAATTAAACTGCAATAAATAAATATATAACAAACTGAAAGATTTCCAATATTTGGATCCTTTCAGTAATTTATGAATGAAAAATAACAGAGTTTTGAATTTATCTTATTCAGGAGACACAATGATGACACATATTTCTAAATTAATTGATTTCTTAAAAAAAAAGGGGGGGGGCAAATAACTATAAATATTTGACATAACACCCAGTACGATGATGATAGAAGTTGAAAATTATTCACTTTCATACAAAACACTCATTAATTTAGCTGAGATAAAATACTGCATTTTGGAAATAAAAATTTTATAGTTTAAGAGAGAGGTGCATTCATAGCAGATGTCACTGCAGTGGATCCACTTGTATTTGCGAGGATTATGACGTTTAGTTAGAGTCCAATCAAACACAGGAAAAATTTACAATATGAAAAGCAAATTATCTAACATAGTAAATCACAAGAGAAGTAGATGTTTACAAATTAATTTGAAATTGAACTCGAAAGTCGATAAAATTACTAAGAAAGTACAGTTGTTTCTATATGTAAATAAAGATAAGCAAAAGAAAGAAATGCAACGTTTGTATAACAGGAATTAACAACATTGTTTCAGTAGTATAAATTACTAAAAATATAAAGCAATTGATGGAAAAAATTCAAAGATAGTTTTAAACCATGAATTGAGTCGCATTTATAAGACTATTTAATGACTTTTATTTCACGAACTGCATACTATGAATTACTTAAAGGTTAATTTCATTAAATGGTAATTGCTCTTTACAGACAAGTTACACTGTATTATAAAATACTTTGTGTGTTTGTGTGGGAGTATACGAATATATATATATATATATATATATATATATATATATATATATATATATATATATATATATATATATATATATATATATATATATATATATATATATATATATATATATATATATATATATATATATATATATATATATATATATATATATATATATATTGGAAGATAGCTACTTCAGAAAATATTAGCTGAATGATTCTAGAAAGAGGATATTTATCAATTGATACAATGTTAGCTTTTGTCGGAATAACTATATCATGTCATCATATTAAGTAAATAAAAAGGTTCAATATCACATGAATTTTTAAACGGTAGAAAATTAAATATACCCATAGGAATGCAATATGTATGTGTATACAAATTTAAAATAATCGGTCAATTAATTTCAAGAAAAGAAATTTTTAGAGAATTTTCTACTTTTTAAAATGAGCAGAGAAAAAGGAAAACCGGTAAAACTTAATTATATATATATATATATATATATATATATATATATATATATATATATATATATATATATATATATATATATATATATATATATATATATATATATATATGTATGTATATATATGCATGCAATAATTTATTTTTATTAAAATATTTGAACAAATTTTTATTTCTAGGAATTTGTAAGCAGCGTTTTGCATAATACTTTGGAACGAAGTATGAAAAAAAATTATAAATCGCAATTTAGTTTAAAAATCTTTTAAATACGGACGTTATTGTAATCTCTTTATTTTTCCCTATTCTTTCTTCATTGTTTTCCACAGTTTCTAAAAATGTATCCTGGTGTGCAAAAAAAGGCTAATTGAGCGACAAACAAACCAAACCAAAACTTTATCAAAACAAGTTTAATTCAATGAAATTATTTTCTAAAATACTGATTTAGATGCAGAATTGAGAAATTCACAATTCCACCGTTTTGTACCAGTGGTCCCCTGATTTCCAGAAATTTAGGGTGCCTTTCAATTGACCGCAAATTCTTATCTTTTAATGTATGCCAAAACAATTTCAAAAATTCTTTAACGAAATAAAAGTTCTTCATTTTAAAAACTCACACTTTGTGCATCTCTATTTATCACGCGATTATTATAATTCTTAGAGTGAATTTCCTTGTCCTTCGACAGTTTGTAAAAGAAAAAATGTTATAAATCATGTGGTGCAGTTAAATTTATGATATTTGGTGATTTATCATTACGTGGCTAATAAATTTGATTCTCTTCATTCAAAACGCATATGAACACTTCTTAGCTAAAGATTGAATTAACTTATGAGATGATCAATATAGAAAGCCTTGTGCTTTTAAAGGATGAGCACGTCATAAAAATTAGAAATGAAGACATTATTACGCGATGGATCTGTCGAGGAACTGGTTGAATGTCATGATTCTCAAATGGTTATTGCATTCCTGAAATGGGTGATGAATCAGTTCATTGTATTGTGCATTCTTTGCGTTTCACAATGAATTTTATGAATAGTAAGTGAGGTCCATTGTGAAGTTTAATATTTTGGCTGTTCAACATTTTTAGAAAACAATCATACGAGCGGTAGATGCATCTTTAGACTTATTGGATGAAATATTTGAAATAAATTTTCTTGTCAATGATATTTTTGATACACATATTCGTTTTGAACCACTGCAAGGAAGATATTTTAATACCTTTAAAAAGTGAAGCGAAGATTTGTCCATTTCACTCAGGTACGCATAAATATGTATGAGGAATATATTCAATACGAACTATCAACAAATCCTTCGCTCATTTGGGATAAATGGCTTATACACGGCAGCAGTATGAACATTGAAGCTTAAAGTCTGCTTAGTTGATATTTTCAGACAAAATTAGTATTGCTCAAATTTATTGTAATTGAGGAATTCCAAAAAAAGTTTTTATAAAAAAAAAGAAATGAAAAAAAAGACACCTTGCCACCACAAGACTTGACAAAAATGTTAAATTCACGGCATACACTTGTGAATTTTTAGATAATAGAAGCTTCAAGTGTGAGTTTCAAAAGTACTTTCCTTATAAAATTTTGCTGAAAGAGACTTTGAGAAGATATCAACTATTCCACAACTTCTGCACAGTTGTTATCTGGAAACAATTTTTATTATTGTATTGAAAGTTTCTACTTTCCAAAGAATTAGTTATTTCATTTTCAATAGGATAAAGAAAGTTTTAAAGGAAACAAATTAAAAGACAATTAATTAAACAAGGTAAGGTTAGATATATATTCACTAAAGAGTAAAATTTTTTATAGAAAATATTTCATAGAAAATAGAATTTTTTTTCTTTTTTTTTACATCCTTATGTTGGCTCTTTCGAGCATAATAAGTCTTGCAGTCCAATAAAGAAATGAAGTATCTCCAGGAGTGGAGAGCGTCTTGAAATGTGAAGAAGTGCGGGCTTACTAGAGGGCAGAACATTTCCAAAGACGCTCGCCATCCATGTCAACATGTTCCCTACATAAAATGCAGTCGGGTGAATCCACAAGCCACAATGTGATATAGATGTTTCTGGAGAAAATCATGCCCAGTAAGTAACCTGAAGCAGGAGACCCCTATAGGAAAATAGAATGCACTTTAAATTTCTTCCCTTACTGATGTCAGGAAACACTAGCAAATATGAGTGTCGAAAAATAATTAATAAAAATCTTTGTTTTAATTTGAGAAGGATCTAGAAAACTTCACAAATGAATCTGTAATACCAGGAAAGATTGAAAGTCTCACTTTCGTTACCAGAAGCAAAAAATTTCAAAAAATGTTGTGAAAATATGAAATGACATTTGAAAGCAGAATTCATTTTCTTAAATAATCACTGTCTTTTTTTTTTTTTTTTTTTGAAAAATGTTATAAGCTATTGGTAGATAGAAATAAAGATAAGATTCCGCCGAAAAAAAAAAGATGGGTTTTTGAATGCCACAGGGCAGTCTGAGAACTTTTGATATCCGAGCTCCGTATCTTTCCTTCGCAACACACTCAAAGTAAGTTGATGTCTCAGTAATGTGGTACGTAATATTTGTGTTTAAAAAATGCTTCAATTAATTTTTTAATTTAGCCCCCATTACGCATGATTACTTACAAGTTTATTTTCCAAGACTGCTTCATGCAGTTATCATTTGTGATAACATATTTCATAAATACATGAAAAATTAAAACGAATAAAGCTAAATTATTAAAGACATCAATAATTAAATTGCAAAAAGGAAAAAAATTGAAAACTTTAAATTGTCCTTTCCTTTTTACACAAAGTGGATTTTCTTTTTCTTCTGTTCCATTTCGGAAGCAATAACGCTAAAGATTTAAAAACATTATGTAGAATAACAGGTAATTTTACTGATTTTGAAAACTTTAACAAACGGAAAAAATATTATTAAATATACTTCTTTATAACTGGTAAAAACCATGAATGGATTTTTTCTCATCATCGACGACTCACAAACCATTCGATGGTGAACTTCGCCTTGTTTGCAGCTGACTGGCAGCAAATAAGTTGACAAGTGAAACTTACGAAGCTGTCTCAATACAATGTGACCTAGATGAAATGTTATCTGACGTCATGTATACTTAATACGTCTTTGAATTTTGAAGAAAGGATCAAGCAGAAAAGCCGCAATATTCGGCCCAAGAAATATCATTTCACTTGGAGGACATTGCGATCAAGACATGTTTATCGTGTCCCAAATGCCTTTAGCGAACACGGCGGATCTTTGGTTAAGCCGGGATTAGAACTCACTACCTTCCGATAATGAGAACGACGCTTTAACCGACCGGTCCACACCGCGGTCTATAAGGTAAGTACTATTTCAATTATTTGGCAGTTTTAGATTACAAAAAAAAGGTATGCAACCTCTTCTTCATGAATAACAAAGCATGAAATGTTGAAGGTCTTTGATATGGAGGTAAGGATTTTGCTTCCAACATTAAATCCGGCTGATCAGTTGAAATACTGTTACAGTAAACATAAATATAAAAAAAGACGAGACACCATCTGAACAATGATTGAAAGATGCATTCGACGTATCCTACTTTTTATTGTAAAGCGAGCGCAGTTCTATCGTCAATAAATACGAATTTTTGAGCCTTCTTAGAAATTTCTTTAGCGGTACGCATTCATTCTCTGAATGCCACCGAGAAAGGATTTGATATTCAGGGGATTACATTCAACCAAATTAATCTTTTGCTCATAACTCCACATCAACTGCTGCTCACACAAAGAGAGTGTTATTGTTTTAAAACTTAATTGTAAGAAAGAATAATATATAAACATATCATATAATGCAAATTAGATTAAAAATGATTGTATGCGTAAGTGTTTTTATGATAGTTTCAGAATGACTTTAAAAAATTGTCAGAAACCACTTTAATTTTTAGATGACTATCAAGGACTTTTGATATTTAAATAATTTTTCAAAAATTTTAAGAGAATTTGAGATTATGAAATTGATTCTTCATCCATAAAATAAAACATTTTTAAATGCTAAATGAAATGAGAAATTCATATTGGTTTTATACTCTGATCTTCAATAATTTAGATAATTATTGAATAGAGATTTTAAACTTCATTTCGAGGATCATTTTGATATAAATTTTAAGAATACCAAAAACTCCCAAAAAATTGAGAAGAAACTCACGTCATATGAAGATTAAACAATATAGCAAAATATTTAAATCTCAGGAATTTAAACTTTTGCTTTAAATTACACAAGTAATCATAATGTATGAACTTAATATAAACAATAGGATATCCCAGCAAAAGTTTTCTGTAATGAAGCTGACCGAATCAAACTTGCCATTTCCATAATATTTTGTACGATAGTTCAGATTTCGGAGTTTTAAAAGTGTTGCAGTTTTTTTAAAGGACATCTTTAAAACCTGTTTTTGTGGAACATCTCAGAGCAAAACCTCATTAAATGCATTGAATGAAACCCCCATTATTTTATAAGATAATTTAGATTTGGGAGTCTTAAAAGCTTTTTAAAGGATAGCTTTAAAAATTGTTCCTGTAAATAAGATAATAACCAAATAAGAGGATGGAGATAAATTAAAAATAATTTCCTACAATTAGACATTTATAAATTTGGGAATAAAGTATATATATTTAGATTATTATATCCTTGAGGCTACGAACAACATAATATCATTTATGTTTCAAAAGAGATATCTTAACGATTAATGAAACAAGTAACACTTCTCAAAAACTCAAAATATCAAACTTTCTAGAATAAACTAAAAAATCACTATAATTTTATTCAATATTTTTCATATATTTAATAAATATAAAAATCTATTTATGGGATAGGAATTTTATCAAAAGTTTTAGCATACAGTATTCTCAAATATAAGTTTACAATTTTAAATTCATAATAATAATAATTGTTACATTTTTGGCTCATTTGAACTAAATTAAAAGTTTAAATTTTCGTATTCTAAAATTTATGATATTTGTGAAAGTTAACCGCAATGAAGCAGAGACATTTGGATATGTAATTACTGGGCATAATACCCCGTTGGTATTGCACTTTTGAAATCACGTAACACACACAATTTAAAGTTAAATCTGATTTAACTTAAACAACACGCTGAAAACAACGTTCGAGTGTAAGGTTCTTATACTCGAAACGGATTCAAGGAATACTGTGGTTTTTGTTCAAAAACTTAATTATTGTTTGTTGATACTGTAAAATATACATGATATTTTATGTCTTTACAGTTTTGCACGTTTTACAAACACTTAATAAGTAAAGTGATGAAAATTAAGATTATGATATTTCGAATGATGAATATGAAACCATAGATATTTGTCGTTAACAAATATATTTCTTCTCAAACCTGACATTTTTTATGCTTATTTAATACTTTTATTAAATAAATCTGTTTAATTATTTTTCCACATCTTTTTCTCTTATATTTATTTTAACTTCAGACATATATGCAAACACAAACAACAGTATAGACGAAAACACAAGGGTGTTGCTAAATCAATTCACGCGTATTTAAATCAGTTCGCATAGAATAAATTGAAGATAAATCATTTGCGATTTTCGTAAATCCCAATTTGTCCCCCAGCGAGAAAGTTCCGTTGATATTTAAAGGCGTTAGAATGGGGTACATAAAACAGGCTGCGTTGATATCTGAAAATGAAAAAGAAAGCAGTCTTTCTGCTTCCACTGAAAGGGATGACAATGCACGTATTTAACACTCAAAAGAATTGCAAAAATAGATAAGCATATAATACATTTTACTGAGATAATATGTGGACATGTTATTAATGAAAATAAAGGAAATAAATTTCATTGTTCTAAAAAGTTTTAAAATTATAAAAAAAACTTAAAAAAATAATTTTATTTAAAAAAAACAGTTGCTTTAAATATTCTACTTGATGTATTGCAGACTAGAGCATCATTAAACAACTACTGTTGAAAAGTTAAAAATGTTGTGAAATTTGTTTACTTTAAATGAGCCAAATGTCGTTTTCATAGATCGCAACAAAAGAGAATTACTACAATACATGAAGCAGGGCAGTGAAGAACAAGAATCTAAAGGAAATGGTCTGTTCATCACACAATCTTGAATAAACTTCGATTCGTTAAACTTATCTTCACCGGGTGCATTTTCCAAGGCAGTTTCCTTGTTTGAAAAGTAGAAGATAGCGTTATTTGTTTACGGACAGCCCTTAAAGGAACAAATTAGGAGTTTACAGTTGAAATTTCGTCTAAAGGTAAAGATGTTAAAAAACCACACCCCACATCGAACCAGACAACAGAATTTCTTGGCGAATGTGGTGATTCGGATCAAATTCAGCACATATGTATGTTTCAGACAGAATAAAAACACTCCACAATCTGCGAGGGCATTGTCCAACCACTGAGCAGTAATTTCAATGCAATGCCTAAGTACGGGTATCTTGTTGGAGGGCGGAATTTCAGTACAGGAATGCTAACACAAACATGGATGCATTCCAGCAGAATTTTTTTCTCCCCTCCTAGCATTGCAGTTCGTCAGGGTCCCTTTCAATGCTGCTGGAAAATTTTCGGGTGTTACATTCACACATCTTTTAGCAGAATTGCAACAAAAACATTCTTCAATGGATAAAAGAGGTGAGCAACTAGGATAATTACCAATTTTTTTACTTTTATTAATAGGTAGGAAAATTTTAGTTACGAGAAGCATTTTTACGTTTTGTATTGTGAAGTTGTGAGCACTTTTATTAGAAATCGAAACTGCATACTTAGCGGAACCTATGTAAGCTTTTGGTTGATTAAAAGTCTTATACATAAGTATGGCTCAGTAAATTTCTACGCTCTAAGGCTCCAAGTCTCTTATTTGACTTCCAGCACATATACACACTCTATAGCCATGTCTCTACAATTGCCCTCATTACTGTCAACGAAAGTTTTTAAATATCACAGAAAACAAGATTATTTTGGCAGACAATTTTCACTCCACACATTGTTTATAAATTGTATGATTAACTATAAAGTGGTTGTTTCTTTCATTTCAATTAAGGTCACGATTATGTCACTTATTACAATGTAAAATATCCCTGACGTCAGATAACGTTTCATCTACGTCACACACACATCGTACTGAGACGGCGTCATAAACTCGACTTGTCGACGAATTTGCTGCCTTTAAATAACGGCAGTAAACAAGGCGAAGTTCACCACTGTATGTTTGAGAACAGTGTCGAAGTTTATTTTGTTAACGAAACGATTTCTTGAGTAAGGAACAAAGAAGGAAAAGCAAAATGAAAAAAAAAAAAAAAAAAAAAAAAAAACAAGACAAAACTATCTACTTAATGATTAGTTTAAATCAACAAGTACGATTTAAAATTTTAAAAATTTCATTTATTAATAGAATAATAAGTTAATAATTGCGATATTCCTTTTTAACTTCTGAAGAATAAAATTAATTTTATTTTAAAATATTATGTGATGTAAAATATACATTTATAAATCAAAATATTATTTAGGTAGAAACGTTTTGAATATCAATTAAGTGGTTTGGTTTATAATATCCACCACATTAACTCGTCAAACAGGATGTCCATAAATCTGCAAATAAAAATATTTTACAAGAATAATTTTCGAACACCACCATTTTGATTTTCTTTTAACGTAGAATGGTGGCGAAAATTGTGGACACTTTTGGAAATTTTTATATTTTTGAACTTTGTATGCTTATAGAAAATGTTACGTTTCGCAAAATGCAAACTTGTATATATCATTTTAAAGAGAATTTATTACTGAATTCAACACGAAACACAAAATTCAATTATTTGCAATACAAGAAAAGTTATTGACTTTAATATAAATAAAAACACAGTTATAAAGTGGTTTGTAATGTCTAACTTTCCTGGCCAATCACGTTCTTGTTCTGAGAACCAATCAAATGTTAGTAACTGCCAATAGAAACTGACATCATGTTTACACTTGAAACAATTCATTATTTTTCTTTGTTCTGTAAAAGGAGAACCTGTTTCTTATACACTGCAATTACAAGTAGGAATTTTTTTTTTAATTTTTAATATTTAGCCAAGAAACAATGACATCAAATAAAAGAGTAGATTGGACACTTAGAGAGAAATGTAATATTATTGTGTTACAAAAAAGTGGTCTTCTCTATGCTGACATTGCAAGACAGGTGGGTGGTACATCTGGAGACCGAAAGTTTTGTTTAAGATATCAGGAGACAAATTCAATAAAAAACAAAGAAGGAAAAGTTCGAAAAAGGTGCACAACATCTATTGATGACAGGAGAATAAAAATACCATGTCTCCAAGATAGAAAAATGTCATCAGCGGCCATCAGAAGTAATCTGAATGATGCTGGTGTTTCTGTCAGTTTAAGAACAACCAGGAGAAGATTAACAGATGTTGGACTGAGAGGTAGAATTCCAGGAAAAAAGCCTTATCTTAATTTTCAGCAATGACAGTGGGAACACATTAATTGAACAGATGATCAGTGGTCACAAGTTATATGGAGTAATGAAACTAAGCTATCGTTATTCGGTAGTGATAGGCGAAAATATGTAAGACGTAGAATAGGAGAAGAGCTGAATCCTGACTGCATTCAAGCAAGTGTGAAGAACCCAGTTAGTGTTATAATTTGGTCATGCATGTCAGCAGATGGTATTGGTCGCCTTCATGTCATCGATGGGACACTGAATGCAAGAAAATACACTGACACTATTCTAGAACCGAAACTTCTACCCTCCATCAGAGATCTCTTTCCCAACAATGTTTCTTTTATTTTTCAGCAGGATTCTGCTCCTTGTCACTTGGCCAAAATATCGAAAGAGTGATTTCGTACAAAGAGCATTAAATTGTTGTCATGGCCAGTTCTGACCTCAATCCTATAGAAAATTTGTGCCACCGTTTGAAAACTCTTGTCCGAATGAGGCGCGCATCAAAGAAAAGGGAACTAATTGAGGCTGTAATTGTTTCCGGGCATCATGTAATAATGAAAGAAGAGCTGAAAACTCGTGTCAGCTCAATGAAACGTCGATGTGAAGCTGTAATCGAAAATTAAGGGTACGCTACTAAGTACTGATAACTCACTGCTATCATCACTATCTAATGTAGGGTAGGCAACGCGGCGCCCGCGGGCGCCATGGCGTCCCCGATCGATTTTTACTGCGCCCTCGCTGGACTAATGTAAATTATAGATATGTTTTGATGAATTTAAAAAAAAATTAATCCAAACATAACTATTTAATTAGTAATTATTATTAAGTACAATTAGTTTAAGTGAGACATATTATCGCATAAAAATGAAATTATAAAATTAATGAATTTCGATGAATATTTACAAATGCAGCAGCGAGCGTTACGTATTTTTTGTCAGTGTGTGATTGTATTTCGAATAGACCACGCGTATACAGTGCATTTAAAGATACCAAGTAATCCGAAATAATTCTTTTCTTTCAAAACCCTTCTTGGATAAATGTAAAAGAAAAAGAACGTATTATTTTAACGATGAATGGAAACATCTATATTGTTTCGTTGATTACAAAGGGAAGTGTATTTGTTCATTGTGTACTATTAATATTGTTGCGATTCCCACGAAAAATAATATTGAACGACATTTTAAGACCGTTCATACCAATTTTGATAGTGATTATCCATTGAACTCTGAAATTAGAAGGAAAAAAATATTTCTTTAAAATCTTCAATAACTTACTAGCAAAGTTTTTTTACTAAACCACTGCGACATACATGATAAAGCAGCAACGATTGCGTCATACAAAATATCGCATTTGCTAGCCAGGAATAAAGACATTTACAGGTAGAGAATTAATGAAAGAAACATGTTAGAAGTAGCTGATTCACTTTTTGAAGAATTTAAAAATAAAAAGGAAATAGCTTCAGCTATATATAAACACGTTGCAATTATCAGCACGAACTGTTACTAGAAGAATTGAAGTAATTGCGGAGAATTTGGTGGCAGAATTAGCAAATGATACGGAAAATTGTATTTTCTTTTCGCTACAGATGGATGAATCGACAGACGTAAGAAATATATCACAATTAGAGCAATTTGCGTGAAGATAGTATTTTTTGATTTTACAACAAAAGAAGAATTCCTTAAAGTTCTGTCATTAAAGGGAAGCACCAGAGGAGAAGATATCTTTTCTACTTTTAAAAAGTATATTACAGATGTTAAATTACCTGTACGAAAGTTATCTCAATTACAACAGATGGGGCACCAGCGATGACTGGTAAGAAAAAAGGATTTATTGCCTTATGTAGACAGGATTCCTTATTCCTGAAATTTATTTCTTATCATTGCTTCATACATCAGGAAATGTTATACTCAAAAACAATCGGTTTTCAACACGTATTTATGATAGCATCAAAAATTATTAATTCCATAAGATCAGGAGCTATGCAACACAGATTGTTTAAATTACTGTTAGAAGATGAGGACGTTCAGTTCACAGATCTTCTTTTACATACTGAAGTGAGGTGGCTGAGCAGAGGTAAAATACTTGAGCGGTTTATGATGCTTTTGCCACAAATAAAGGAATTTATTGCATCAAGAGGCGAATTTTACGAACAATTAGAAAATAAGGATTGGCTAATGGACCTCGGATTTCTGACAGATATAACGGCAAAGTTGAATGAATTAAATTAAAAAATACAAGGGGAAAATCAGCATATCGCTGACATGATTAGTGCAGTAAATGCATTTAAATGCAAGTTAGTGTTGTTGAAATTCCATCTATTGAAAAAATCATTATCACATTTCCCAAATATAAAATATACTGTTGAGAGTTTAAATTCGAATAATGAAAATTTTACTGCTACATCATATTTAGAAATTATAGATAAACTAATAGAAGAGTTTTCTTCTAGATTAGAAGATTTTGCAGCATTAGAACCCGTTCTAAGATTTTTCATAAATCCATTCATTGTTACTGAGCATGATGTCCTTGAAATAGTTTCAGTGTATTTCGAGCTTCATAATATCGAAGACCTAGAATTAGAAATAATAAACGAGGAAAGTGATATTATTTTAAAAGCGCATAGTAATGATAAAATGTCTTGGAACTTAGTCGATGAAAATAAGTATCCTATTTTAAGGAAATGTGCGCTAAAAATTTATTCATACTGTGCAACAACATACAATTGCGAGTCTGTTCTCAAATATGAAATATTTGAAATCAAAATACCGAACAAAGCTTAATGACTCACATTTGGATAATTGTTTAAGGACGGGAAACTCTAAATATATTCCCAATTATAAGAAATTAGCTGTAAATATGGACACCCAAGTTTCACTCTAAATTATATGTATCATTATGTACAATAAAATAAAGTTATAAAAAATCTGTTTTTTTACTGCCTATTTATACCTGTTGATTACCAAATTTAACATTGCGCCCTTAAGAACAAACAGGTTACCGACCCCTGACCTAATGTATATCGATATCGATCAAAGTTCAAAAACATAAAAATTTCCAAAAGTGTCCACAATTTTGGCCACCACTGTGTATTTACAACATGTATAGACAAGCTTTTGATATAATCTTGGCACAAACCAAGGGAAATGATCGCTCAGCATCTCGTATAACTATGATTAGATAACTCTTTGTTTTTCACTTGAACTTTCCCATTTATATTCTTCATGAAACAGCAGAAATATTTGAGTGGGTTTAGAATGAGAGTGTTCATGGCACATTCCAAGATTCGAAAGTTATTTATTGAGGACTTTGAGAAAGAGTTGCATCTGGCAAGATCTCGTTGAAAAAAAGCTTCTTCCAATGCGACGGTTACAGTTGCTTAAACTCTTGGCAACTGCCTGTGCAATCAAACAGACACAGTGCTAAAACAATTTCAAACTTGGACAATACGAGGTGCGATTTACATTATAATAAAATTGCTTGACACATGGATTTATCGCAATGGGTGTTGGAATCTTCGTATTTTGCTGAAGAAATGATAGAATGACTCATGTATATGTTGTAACTAAGCCAAGAAATGTGACCAAGACAACCAATATACTCTTATAATAATCTCATGTTTGACATTAGTAAGCCACAACGAAAAGACTTCTGATACAGATTAAGAAGTGATTCCACCGATATTATTATGGCATCGGGCTGCTTTATAAATTTATACTCGTATAACACATTAGAGCAATTTGTCCACTCCTACCACTGCACTGTATTTTAAAAAAAGGAAGATGATTCATCTTATTAATAATTATGAACGAGTCAAAGAAATTGTAAAGTATTTTCCCAACATTTCTCTTATCACAGCTTACTTAATTTGTGTAATTTATAGTTAATCCAATGCATTCTGGCAGATAAAATTCCTTGAAAGAGAAACTGGCTGATAATATTTTGGAATTTAATCGTTATACGTAACACAAGTGGTGATTTCTTTCTCCTCTCATTAAATTATAATTGATGGAAATCAACAAACATTTTTTGTACTTTTCTAATCATTTGCAAATATGCAATTATAATTTGATTATGATTATTATCATATAAATTACGAGTGTATTATTATAATTTTATTCTAATATTGATGACCATTAACAAATATACATTAGAAAATTTCATCTTTAAATGGAAATAATAAAACAATTGTAGCATTGTAGCAATGTTCAATGAAATCTTCTTCTAGAATTTAACTAAGATTTATAAAAGTTTACATTAGATATAGTTATTATTTTATTCAATTTTTTTAAGAACTGTGGAATTTAAGCTTCATATATAAGAAATTTTCTGGTGCTATATTTTAATTATACCGCATAGTATGCTCTACAAAGTAATTCACAAATATTTAAATGTTAGTCAATGAAAATAAACATTTTCTTGATATCAACCCTATCACTAGTTCCCATTTTCTTGGTTATCAGATCAAATTAGTTATTTTTTACATAATATAAAACTACATATTTAAAGAAACGTAAGTAATTTCTAAACAAAAACCTTGTTTCAAAAAAATTATGAATTTTTAACTTATGATAAGTTGTTATATTGTATAAGTTTTTGATAGAATTTCAAAAATGTTGTTAATATATTTTTCCTAAATTAGAAAAACTGGCTGATCCCTATAATTTGTTTTCTCGTTCAAGCAGTATTCATATTCAGATAACCTTATAAACAATTTTACAGAAAAAAAATCCAGTATACCACTGGAATTTATTTGCCAGGCAATTTTTAATTTACAAAACATCTATATAAACATTACTAATTCATTAGCTACGAATATAAAATAAATTTCTCTATAAAATCATTTTTATAGAACTTATCTATTATTGGCTCAAAATTTTAAAAGTTAAATCTGTAATTACAAAAGATTCAAAAATTTTGATTACTAACTAAAAAAAACCCATAATTTTCAATAGTAATTATACATTCTCTTCGGCAAAATCAAATAAAGGCTATATTTCTTGCTGTTTATATGAAAATGATATACTTAAATAATTATTTTCATTTTTTGTAACTTTATTTTGCTTATAATTAAAATAATGGTGATTTAATTTTGTGTGTATGTGTGTGTGTGTCTAAGAAACTACTGCTACATATAAAAAATATTTTCCTTGCTTATTTTTTTTACTACTTTAAGAATAAAGAAGTCTTAAAGAAATATAGGAAAATCTCATATCCTGTCTAAAACCTGTCAAAAGAATCAAAATAGTTGGCAGATATAAATTGCTATACTTCTGTGATCTTCTTCATAAACTCTAAAAAATTTCATTTTTACATTTCGGATCATTCCAAAATGGAGTACTGTGTCAAAGCTTCATTCAAACAAAATAATAATAATCCCATTCACAAAATTTAACGGTTTTCAATTAAAATGAAATAACCAAAGAAATTTATCATTCATACTGAATTCAAAATAAAATCTTAGTACTTATATTTAGCAATTTAACACTGTTGATAATAAATATTTTCTCTAATAAGATGAATAATGGGAAATCGTGAGAAAAGCACAAGTTTTAAATTATTCAAGACGATATTTTTTGTTGATCGGAAACGTAATCGGTTTTTATCACGGAAACTGGTTTACGCCGGGAGGCGTGTGGGCGCAGAAAAAATTTTGAGAAATAAATCTAAGCGGTGATCATAAAATTTCTCTCTTTATCTCCCTATCCTGATTGCTTTATCGGAAATTTTTCTTATTTAAAAATTTTATTTAATATTTTGAATTATTAGAAAAATATTGTAAAAACAAAATTATAATTTCATTTTTCTGGACACATTATAAAGAGTAAATCCGATAATTGGTGCAAGGGTCACATCCCTGAATTTTTGTTTCCAGAATTGTATCTTTTAAATTCGATGTGCTTTGTTTCCAAAACTCTAGCAATGAAAACATATATTTACTTATTTTAATTAGTATTTACTTTTATATCGTACTAGACCTATCTAATGGGCTATCAGTGACTATCTAATAATTATTTATTGAAAATATTTGAACACAAATTTAATGGCAATCAGAAATCATACGATTTAAATAATTATATTTTTCGCCATGGTTTCGAACGGACATGAAAACTTGAAGCATTAAAACTATACCATGAAATTACCTGCTATTTTAAATATATATATATATATATATATATATATATATATATATACAAGGGAAGAAGAAACAAATATATATATATATATATATATATATATATATATATATATATATATATATATATATATATATATATATATATATATATATATATATATTTGTTTCTTCTTCCCTTGAACAGTAGATGTGGATCAGGTCCATGAGCCCATTCACCCTGAAGAAGTCTATTACAAATAGGGTATCTTAAACCAGGTCCTGCTTGGTGAGCCCCAGACAAGATAAAATGTGCTCAGGGGAGACCTGTTCCAAAAACACTTACTGCAATTTTTTAACTGTTTATTATACTATTAACAAAAAGTCATTGATGACAGATAACCACTAAGGAATCGGGCAATATATAATTAAATATCTTGAATTTTATATCGTTGAATTAAAAAATAAACTTTAAACAAATCAACCAGTATTCATTTCAGTTTCATGTAGTTTTGTCTTAGCAATAAACTACAAAAATCGAGCTACTCAATTTTTTCTAACACATGGTGATTTTGGTACCTTTTGAAGTGGAAAGTGAATCATCGAAAAATTAATGATGATTTATTTTGTAAATTTACCTGGATATTATATCTAACATGATGTTAAAAGATAATTGTTTAAAAGAAATTTATTCAAAAAAAAAAAAAAAAATCGAATATTTTTAAACTCTTCATGACTTTTTTTAAACTTTCTACAACATTAATTTATTTTCGTTACAATAAGAAATTATTTTTGTTTTTTCTTATTATAAAAAAAGAAATTTTAAAATATTATAAGCAAAAAATTCAATGAGAAAGTTTAATTTAGTATATAGTTTAACAATGAAATAGCACGACAAAGGTAAAATTAAATGAGAATGCTTTGATATTATGGTGTTATCAACACTAATATAAGTTGGAAAATGTTATCGAATAATTTTTTAGTAGAAAATGCAAAAATGAAGAAACGGTTTTAAACTTTTTTATGGCATCTCTAACAGATATGCAACGGTAACTACAAATCTTTAGGCCTTTTTAAGCCCAAGTAGGTCGAAAAGAAAATGAAACAATGTTAGTTTACGAGACGTAGATTAAGAGTGGGGATCTGTTAGCCATTATGGGTCAGGACTATATCTGTGGCATTCTTTCTAGTGTATTTCTTTCCTTGAAAATGACTTCAAACACCAATGAGCAAAGCAAATGGAACTGATCGCATCTTTGAACTGTATTCAAAATAAAATCTTAGCTAGGAGGTGATCAAATACCAAAGCAAATAGGACTCCTAACAGATTAAGTAATAGTATATTACTACATAGAAAACAGGATTGGATTATCTACGACTAAAACTCCACATAAAAACACGAGCAACTTGGAAAAGACGACAGCTGCAGAACCGTAGCTGGAGATTGAATTGAAACACTCACAAGGGTTGTTGCTTGTAGAGCCACAATCACATAACTCCAGTCTTGACATTCATTTAGAACGATACATCGCGCCATTTTTATATTTAAGTATTGATTCCAGTCCTGAATTTTATTTATCCTTAAGCATGATTACATTGTTGCCCAGCGATAAGAAAGCAACTTCAATTCGCTTTGCTCTGAAGAACAATTGCAGCGATTCTCACCCATAGCCAGACATGTGGATCTTTCCATGAGCATCAGAGCACTAAGTTGAACACCTTGATAATATAAAGACCTATTGCTAACCTTTCAAGTACAATAATAATACAATATTTTAATATAAAATATACGTTTCCATTAAACTACTAGCTGCATTTTGCATTTACGCTAGATGATGCATAACAAAATTCAAGAATTACCATAATATTTGCAAATTCTTTTAAACAAAAAATTTCCTTTTTCTACCAAAATTTATATTGTTTGCAGGTACAGCTTATATCTTTTTATATACAACACATATGAATACACATATTCTTAAACCCTTTGCCTTTTTCTATATGTTACAATTTGAACAGCCCATAAATTTAAGAAATAAAAAATTCTAGAATTCTGAGATACTTGAAATTTATACATAAAACGTCTACTTTTGTCTGAGACATTGAATCTGGTGGCTGTTTGAGCACAACATAAATTTCTCAAAAGCTCGCATTTGATGTATTTTTTTTCCTCGAAATAATTTTGATTTGAAGAATATCTAATTGTGTCTATACATACATGAATAAGGGAAGGCATATTTTGTTTCAGTCTAGTCTGCTTCCTGCAAATGATAATTTTTTTAAAAAAGAAAAATATACAGAACACACATAAATTATTATGTCTAGTTCTTTCTTCAACGAAATTTTAATCACTGGTTATATTAAAGAAAGAAAAACGGTTAATCTGCGTGACTCATTGTCCGGGAATCGCTGATGGCATGTCAGACTCTAGTGGCGTTAATCCATGAGAAAATATGTAACAGCATAAAATAAAAAGTTTTCCTCACATTTAATTGTTTAAAAAATCGAATTTTTATTACATAAACATCCTAGAATTTTTTTCTTTTATAACATAAAATAAAAATCCCTTGATATAATACACATATTCAATTCCACATAATTTACTATATTTATATAAATTACCCAAAAATATTGCAAAAACTTTAAAAAAATTTCGATTATATTTTTTATTTCAAATTTATTTGAGTACTCTAATCCCTGCACAAGAAGCACTAGTTTTCCTTTTCTTTATTAAATTAGATTTTTATTCATATATTATTGCTGTCGCTCCCAACACATATAAACTCATACCGATGAATCGGTAAGCCGCGTCGTCCTTCTCATTGTCGAAAGGTAGTGAGTTCGAATCCCGGCTTAACCGAAGATGCGTCTTATTTGCTAAAGGCGGTTGGGGCCTTTAAAACTGTGAGTGGTCGCAATATTCTCCAAGTAAAATGATACCTCTGCAGGCCTAATACTTGGCCTGCAGAGGAATCATTTTACTTGGTACATTTAGAGGTACATTTCATATTCTGCTTGGTGCCTGCCAAAATCACAAAGACTCCACTCTGCTGCTTCTATCTAGCTGGTAGAGCATAAATCAGGGCTAGGTACTGGGAAGCACAACAATCAATAAATCTGTCGAATATCATTCTTCATGTAACATGTTAAATAAAATACATTACAGTGTAAATTAAAATTGCTTCTTTGTTTGCTGTTTAGCGGAATCACACCACTTTTTTTTAATGGATAGCAGAACCAGTTCACGTGTCTCAGTTACTCATTCATTCGTTCGACACAGAAGTTGTTAAGTACACATCCAAGAGACTGAAACAAAAGTGATTTCACTTGCAAGTCATTAAAAATGGAACAAAGATAATTAACAGAGCCACACAGAAATTAGGAACTACAAAAACAAAATGAAAAATTACTCAAACTTTTTTACAGATTTAAAATTACGATTACTGAAATAAAAATTATAACTTCAGCTATTTTTAAGCATAATTCTTATTTTATAAACCCATTAGGGACCCATTTTGAACTTCAATTCAAAAATATTAATATCTTTTTATTGTTTCAGAGACCTCTGTAAATTATACATTCAACATGAATTCCAGTTTCCTTAAAATTTTCTGCCTCGTTCCTTACCTAGAAGTATTGACATACAGTGCTCATTCAAGACTACTGGCTCGATATTCGTATCAGATGAAAGAAGGCTGCACTACAGAAAGACAAATCCAACCAAAGGACCACCTCCAACCAAAACAATACAGGCCAAGGGCATAATAATCAAAAATAAAAAGGAATCAAATTATTTTTTTATGTTTAATTCTACAATCATTCTCGACATTTTGTTTCGATCGGAATGCAAACGCCATAGTTTCACAGCACATTTTATGGAAGAAAAAGCATGTTGCTTATACAATGCATTGCTTTATACGGACCGCCACTCACCAACAAGAAACATTTCACCGTGTATGAGGATTATCAGAAGACATTCCATCCATTGAACTCAAGTTGTATTTCATCGTTAATAAATACATAGCATTGTTGTGTCGTTATCAGGTGGTAGCTCCATATCAGCTAAAAATCCAATCGCCAAGTTTGGAGAAGTCTATTCCCAAATTCTAATTTAGAAAAGTCCATTATCTTTCGAGCTTCATTCCACTGGAGGCTTCAATATGTAAGATACTATCAAATAATTCCCTTGTGATACCGAAAAGTAATCCTTCTAACAACAAAATTGATAACACCATTTTATACAATCGCAACCATTCACAGTTTCTTTGATCAAATTAATTAATATGTAAGAGACTTGATTTCTTCAATGTGCGACATTGGCAAAATGAAAAGCCATTATCCTCGCAATTGGAAACACTCGTTTTTAAAACTGAAATCTTTAAATTAACCTTACAGCTTTTGAAACGTTAAAATCTTAAGATATTTATATCCTTTCTTAAATATATTAATGATGCTGAAATAAAAATGAATTGAATATAATAAATGAATTTGAAAATAAATTTTTTTTAAAATATGAAAAAACAGAAATTTTTCAAAATGCAAAGACTGCTCGCTTTTATTTGAAGTTAAAGTGATGTTACCATTCTTGCATAATTCTTTTCACTGTAAAAATTCGTTCATTCATACTTGGTGAGATTGAATATTGTTTCGAACGCTAAAAATCTAGATTAAGCACAATCAGCTTAAAAATCTTCTATAACAAGTTGCAAGCATAGTGACTATTCTTTGTATCTTAATACCATAAAGTGCTCGTACATTTTAAATAGTAGATTTAAAATCAAAATAGTTTAATAACAAAAAATTGAAGTAAATTAATTCTAACAAGTGAAAAAACTATAGAGAGAAGTCCATAGTTTTTCTTCAGCTTTCAATGAAGATTGGGGACAACTCACTAGAGTTGCGATTCGAGGAAATTTACGATATTGATTGATTAGTTCTCTCCAGTTGTCATTGTTACTTATGAATCTTGGACAGGCCAAGCTCGAAAGCGACATTAAGTTAGACGGGTGCGTCTTTCATTCGGAGCACCACGAAAGTAAAATTAGGACTTTGCTCTAAGACTCCTCCGATAGATGGCAGCGCCAGAGAATCCACTCCCTCAATTGTGACTTTGATCTGGAGTGGAGAATTTTCTCTAGGTGTCATGGTATAATGACACCCATGGGAACTGCTCAACGATCGACCACAACCGTTTTGTTTAACCAGAGCATTGGTCTTTGGCGGCATTGGGAATCGAACCCAGCCCTTCCGGACAGAAGACTGATGACCAAACCACTAGACTACGACGGCTCCAAGTTCTCTCCTTGAAAACTCGTGTTCACTCCTTTAATAATTTAATCACTACACTGACGAGTTAAGCATGCCACTTCGAACGTCGAAGTTTGCGATCACGTTTAGTATCAATTTTGTTTTTGATGTCATAAGCGAATTGATTCTACTTACCAATTTTTAATATCCTATTATGATTTAACAATCTTTCTTCTAAAAACTAAATGATAACCACGAAATCAGCATTTAAATATTTAAAAAGCCCATTATATTGATCATATTATAGTCAGAAGATTTTTTTCTAAAAACAATTTTTAATTCATTGCACATTGGTGCACACCAAAAATTAAAATTTTTAATAAAGAATTACTTGATTTTTAAGATTTTACAGTAAACTTTCGTTTTACAATAAATCGTATCCTAATTAGTTATATAAAATAAAATAATTTAGGAAAAAACAGCATTTCAAAGAGAAAGAATTTTGGTTTATTTTTTATTTCCGAGCATGATTTGGTAAGTTATGGATAAGTGTGTGTTTAAACCTGTTAATCGCTAAACGGTTTTTTTTTTTTTTTTTTTTTTGCACAAAAGGATTAAGTAGGAACCTATCGTTTAAAGTGGATTTCAAATTGCTACAGGCATTTCAACTCGATTTTGGAATCGATCCCATGAACTGTCAAACCGAAAATCAAGCGCTAAGACCTGTTATTTTACAAATAACTAAAACATTAACCTCATGTCCTTTATCAATAGTTAACCCATATAACTTACAACAGAAAATGCATTGATTAACATATTTCGTTTGGCATCTGAATGAAATCTTGGATTCTATGTAGAAACTGAAGCAACAAGTCAATGACTACAGAATAATCTTTTTCTATATTTCAACGGCACTAAACTAACAGAGTCTAGTTGGAAAAAAAACGGATAATCATAATTTCCAACATAAAATGCTGTTACAGGTTCAAGATTACGTTGGGCGTACAAAGCTAATAGAAAACAAGAGGCGAGCCTTATACTTGACTAAGGAATACTTCGGTCATCTCGCTCTACATCACGCAATTCTGTCGCCCTGCGTCTGAGAGCGATTTGTCCGTTGATCATTTGCCCATTCATTCAGTATCCACAACCGGTGCAAGGAGCAAATGGCATGATAATTTCTTTTTAAAGGTGTGAAAAAATTTCCCCAAGTAAGGTCGATTAAAGTCCTTTTAGCAGCGGAAAACCTAAGAAATGTAAAAAATTACTCATTAAATTTGTGATTGATAATTTCGATAAAAGCAGGTTTTCTAACAAATTTAAAGAAAATTTAAGCAAGGACTTATATATAAAATTCTTAAATAAAATTTAATCCCATTAAAATATCCATTAAGAAGCTCTTCGCGATACTTTCATAAATAGCCTGAAGACATAATTCTTACATTTTAAGTAAACGACATGAGAAAGAATGTAGGAAGGATATAACCATTCATTAAGTCAATAAAAATATTGTTCTCTATTTTAAAACAAGGTATATCTTTCACTCTAATTAAACTTTGGGAAGCTTGAAAAAAGAACTTGCAAAATGTTCTCCAAACTGAAATTAACAATGCTGAATTAAAAGAAAAATAATAACACGTCAGTGGTCAGATTCATTCGTTAGATTTATTCCATTATTAAGAAAAAATAGACATAACATATTAAAAATAAATAATGCACATAACAGATTAAAAATAAAAAATATAAAGAAAACCACCGTTAATAATGCGGGAAAATACATCGATACAACAAACCAGCAAATCCGACTCCACATCATAGCATCAAGCCGTCATTTGCAAAGCAACTAAAATAGGCAAATGAAACAGATCCTCAAACCAAAGGAAGAAAATGTTCTCCAAGTTTTTTTTTAATGGTATATCTACATTTTTTGTTTTCCGTCTGCTAACCTGCTCAATGCCGCGGGGATGATGAAAAAAATAAGTAAGCAAAAAGGCCAGCACACACCGACACTGAATAAAAAAAGGGTTACGAGGTTTTATTTATTTCATTTTTTCGACCCCCCCCCCCCCCGTTATTATTATTATTATTGTTCATGTCCACGTTTCACGCAGAGCCTAGCCGAGACTCATTTAAAGGCCTTTGTTCCCAGTTCCTGCCTTGACCTTGACATTGGACTTTCGCAAGGTGCACACACATCAGACGCGGAGCGGCAGGAGGGAGGACTGCTCTGCAAGATCTGTGGCCGTTCACCCCCAGAGCGGCTGCCTGCCTGCTTCTCGCTGCCACAGTCCGTCGCTGCACCAACTGAATCGAAAAGGTGTCGATTTCTGGCGACAACTGCTCTCGAACTCGGTCCATGTAACGACTCTTCCAAAAGGGCTGTCCACATACACCAATATATATATATATATATATAATTTAGAATTCTATTAATGAAATAATTTTCAAAAGTTTAAATCCTCGTTGTGGATTTAAACTAACTATAAAGTGGATGCATTGTCTTGTCTTTTTCATTTTGCTTTTTTTTTTCTGTTCTATTGCCAATGTATTATTGAATGATGGCAAAACGGCTTTTCAAACCAATACTTTGGAAGAAATTTTTTATTGAAACTGTTTTATTGACAAAATGAACTTCGACACTATTCTCAAGCATTCGATGCCTTGTCTGCTGCCTCTCGAAAAAAGCGGTTTGAAAGCAGGCAGCAAATTCATCGACAAGTCAAATGTACGACACCGTCTCAATACGATGTAAAAACGTTATCTGACGTCATGGCTGTAATGAACCAATGTTGTGATTAACTAGTTGTGTTAACAATTGTAATGCAGTTACGATCTCAACTGATACGAAAGAAACAACCACTCTATGGTGGGGGAAAAAACGTCTTTACAGTTAAATTATTTTAAAACATATATTCAGGATAATATAAATCAATAAAAAAACACTTTCGATAAAAAACAAAATTAAGTTTTTTCCCTTTTTTTTTGTAAATAATTTAATACTCGTGATTCATTTTTAATCCTTAATTCAACTCTTTCGAGTACATAAATAGTTTTGACTGCACATAAAATTCTCATACTTTATTAAAACAAGAAAAATCATGAACCAGCTATATATATTTGCAATCATTGGACGTGGATTTTGAATTGAAAAATGCTCAAAATTATGTAGATCTACCTGATTTCCTACATTTTTCCAACCATATAAACAAATACTCATTTTATCTTTAATAGTTAATAGATAAACATTCATTCTTATTACTTTTCCTTATATAAACAAAAATTCAAGTGTAAAATAAACATGTTGAGAGTTGTTGTCAATAACGTCATATAGCACCAAAATTCAACTCATGATTTTAAATGTGTGTGTGTGTGCAGATAGTAAGAATATTTTTATTTCCTTCATTCATGTAACTATCGAAACAGTGTAAGGAAAAATAGCTTTCATATAAATTGACTGAAGTACATACAGGTACACAAAATTGGATTAGTTTCTAGAGTTAAAATCAACCGATCTTAGAAATACGTACTTGTGTTTAATTTTTTTTTTTTTAAGTAGAACAATATATCTAAATCCAACTATAGTAAAAATAATGTTTCGTGACTCTTTAAACCACCTTGTTCATAGATTTATATACACAAATAAAAAATGTCTGATGATGTTTCAACTATAAAAAAATGACTTTTTCCGAGTCATTCAGATTAATAATAATCACATTTTTAAAATCAAAATGAAAGCAATTTTTTTGTTTCGAATGCTAGCAGTTTATCCAGCAAGTGATGCGCACATATCTCTATGTATCGCAAGCTGTTATTGATATACACTTGTATATTAAATCTACTACAAAAAAATTACTATAAACAGAAAAATGTTACTATAGTATTCAAAATTAAAAATTTTTATATGCTATTTAATAATTTGGTATATTGGAATAAATTGAATAATTAAAAAAATCAAGAAAAAACTTACTTAAATTTATTTAATCACTTCAGAAATTTAAGTAAACATAAAACATGCTGAACTCTGAAAATCTAATCTAATCAAAAAGTCAAAATCAAAAATTGATTGATTCTTCCTTTTTTTTATTTTTATCTTTTTAATTTTATGAATAAATTAATTTTTTAAAATACCCACATAAGCTAAATATTTAAATATAACTAAATACATAATGTCATATTTAATGTAAAATACGTATATTCTCTGATTTTTCAAAATAATAAACTGAAAGAAATATTTTCAAAAACTTTGAATGGCACAATAATTTTAACTTTCAATGAGAAACTTTCGTCAATGCCTTCTATTGATAACTGCTTCAAATGCTTACTCTGGATTTCTCAAATTTCATATAACAAAGTAAATTAGAATAATAACAAAAGAAATTATAAGAATTAATAACTAGTTTTTTACTATTCATTATATATAAAATAAATAATTTTACAAATATTTTATGTTTACTAACATGGAATATAATATTTCAATAATATATTTAGATTTTACAAATTATTATATTTTTGCTTAGTTAAATAATGAGAATTATTTAATAAATTTGTTTCTTTTCTATCAATGTATTATTAATAAAAAAAAACAGTTAAATTTATTAAATAAAAAAGTTATTCAAATTTATAGTGACATACTTTTATTTCACAGAGTAATAAGTTTCCATAAATTAATAATTTTTATATAACATAAAAAAACTAATTTGATACTTGAGAATATTTTTCTCTTTCGACTTTAATTAACGGAACACAGTCAGTCCTAAAAGTATTCATTTAAATTCATAGTTCTATTGATCATTACTGTTTATATTTTTTTAATTTTACAAAAATAAATAAATAAATAAAAAATTACGCTTCACCACATGAATTTTAGTTTTTCTCGTCTACTTTCAATTCTTTTTCCTCAGCTAAAATTCGTTTTAGATTTACACCAAATAATGATGATTTTTATAAAATGACAAACAAAATCAACATTAAATGGGTTGTACATACACATAATTTTCTACTGGACATATTAAAACAATTTTCTTTCATCATTATATATATATATATATATATATATATATATATAGTTGTTGCCAAACTTGTGGACACCTTTGGAAATTTTCATGTTTTTGAAATTTGTATGCTTATAGAAAATGTTATGTTTCGCAAAATGCAAACTTGCATATATCATTTTAAAGAGAATTTATTACTCAATTCAATAAAAAACACAAAATTCAATTATTTGAAATACAAAAAAAGTTAAAACGATAATAGTTATCGATATACATTAGATAGTGACGATTGCAGTGAGTTATCAGTACTTAGTAGAGTACCCTTTATTTTTTATTACAGCTTCACATTGACGTTTCATTGAGCTGACAAGAGTTTTAAGCTCTTCTTTCGTTATTACATGATTCCAGGAAACAATTATAGCCTCAATTAGTTCCCTTTTATTTGATGGGCGCCTCATTCGGACAAGAGTTTTCGAACCTGTTTCTCATACACTGCAATTACAAGTAGGAATTTTTGTAAAAATTTTTAATATTTAGTCAAGAAGCAATGACACCAAATAAAAGTGTAGATTGGACACCTAGAAAGACATGTAATATTATTGTGTTACGAGAAAGTGGTCTTCTCTATGCTGAAATTATAAGACAGGTGGGTGGTTCAGTGACTACATCTGGAGTCCGAAAGTTTTGTTTACGACATCAGGAGACAAATTCAATAAAAAACAAAGAAGGAAAAGTTCGAAAAAGGTGCACCACATCTATTGATGACAGGAGAATAAAAATATTATGTCTCCAAGATAGAAAAATGTCATCAGCGGCCATCAGAAGTAATCTGAATGATGCTGGTGTTTCTGTCAGTTTAAGAACAACCAGGAGAAGATTAACAGATGTTGGACTGAGAGGTAGAATTCCAAGAAAAAAAGCCTTATCTTAATTTTCAGCAACGGAAAAAAAAAAAAAAGATTACAGTGGGAACACATTAATTGGACAGATGATCAGTGGTCACAAGTTATATGGAGTAATGAAACTAAGCTATCGTTATTCGGTAGTGATGGGCGAAAATATGTAAGACGTAGAATAGGAGAAGAGCTGAATCCTGACTGCATTCAAGCAAGTGTGAAGAACCCAGTTAGTGTTATGATTTGGTCATGCATGTCAGCAGATGGTATTGGTCGCCTTCGTGTCATCGATGGGACACTGAATGCCAGAAAATACACTGACACTATTCTAGAACCGAAACTTCTACCCTCCATCCGAGATCTCTTTCCGAACAATACTTCGTTTATTTTTCAGCAGGATTCTGCTCCTTACCAAACGGCCAAAATATCGAAAGAGTGGTTTTGTACAAAGATCATTAGATTGTTGTCATGGCCAGGAAACTGTTCTGACCTCAATCCTATCGAAAATTTGTGGCACCGTTTGAAAACTCTTGTCCGAATGATGCTCGCATCAAATAAAAGGGAACTAATTGAGGCTGTAATTGTTTCCGGGCATCATGTAATAATGAAAGAAGAGCTTAAAACTCGTGTCAGCTCAATCAAACATCGATGTGAAGCTGTAATCAAAAATAAAGGGCACTCTACTAAGTACTGATAACTCACTGCAATCATCACTATCTAATATATATCGATAGCTATTATCGTTTAACTTTTTTTCTTTGTATTGCAAATTATTGAATTTTGTGTTTTGTATCGAATTCAGTAATAAATTCTCTTTAAAATGATATATACAAGTTTGCCTTTTGTGAAACGTAACACTTTCTATAAACATACATATAAAGTTCAAAAACATAAAAATTTTCAAAAATGTCCACAATTTTGGCCACAAATATATATATATATATATATATATATATATATATATATATATATATATATATATATATATATATATATATATATATATATTTGACTAAGGTAAAAAAATGATAGAATAGCTATGTGCTAGTGGCAATATAATAAATAATGGGATGCCATAAAATTATCTAAAGTTATAAGAAATTATTTAATTTTTAAATTTTAACAATATTGTAAGCAACATTAAGGAAATAAAAATTTTATGTAGTGGGTTTGTATAAGTGAGCTTAATTAAAACAAAAAGCCTGTTTTACAAATCACAAATATTTTAGAACAATTACTATACTTGTTAACATTAAATGAATAATTACATAATAAAATTACTGTGCATTTCTTATATATATATATATATATATATAAGTCAGTGTGAAACAAAAAGCGCACGTGTTTTTTTATGAGTATTTAAATAAATAAATAAGTAACTTCAAGAATTACGTAAAAAAAAAGACGCCTTAATCAAGCAAAATTTAATGCAATTAATGTTGAAAGGGAGGCACTTATTTCTGAAACACTTTAATTTCCATCCTCCTTAAGCATTCAAGCTCTGAGGAATGTGTGTCCATTACTTGGAGAGCTCTGTTATAATAACTTTAGTAGTCCCTGATATTTTTCTCCAATTCACGTGCATTAAAGAAATAAGGAAACCTTTCAGCGATACTAATATTGAATGTGACTTTATCTCCAATTCATTATGCATGTTTGTTGTGACTGAAAGATGGGAACTGCTGTGCGACAGAAGAGAATCTCGCGTCAAGGCAAGCTTCTTCCGGAAGTTGAATACGTAGCAGTCCCAGCCTAAGTTGCTGTTTGATGTATTTTCAACTGCTTATTACATTGACCAAGTCATTGCATGCATTTGCATAGAAACAATACTAAAAAGCTTATAATAACACTAAAAGCAATGTTATGTGCAAATATTGAAATATAATCTTCCTACTGATAATGAATGTATTAAAAATATTGCTTGCATATCAACCCATTCTACAATTTCATCACACTAAAAATAAAATTCTCAGAGCAAAAAAACAATATTCCACTATTTTTGTAAGGAGCAACTAATGTTTTACTCTGCAGATTGTTCAGATTCAAATTCACATGAATTCTATAAGAAATATTTTTTCTTGCCCCTCTTACATCCAATCCTTCCCTATGCTAACAACAACTTAACACAATTAACAATAAACATTTTCTTTCAAATCTTAGCTACAAAATATCTTATTTACAAACAAATAATGCGCTTAAATATTAAAATCAGGAATCAACGAATAAGTATAGGGAATCTGAATTCTTTATCCCTAACACAAACCATTTTCAATAATTTACAGTGGACACATAAGTTGAAATATCGTAAGTACCCATTTTTTGAGTCCCATCAAAAACCAGTTTGTATCCTATGTTTGAAAAATCACTGTACTATTTTTATATAGTAATTAATTTTCTTATATCTGAATATCAAATCCGATTTCATAAAACGAGTGAAAAATGAATAGCCTAAAAGCTTAAATATTAAATGGCAATAAATGTCCCAAAACTTAAACTCGTATATGCTCGGATAAATTTAAAAAAAAAAAAAAAAGAAAAAGAAAAAAAGAAAAACATGCCACTTTTCAACACAATTTCAGTCACTTTAAAGGAAGAATTGTGGTTGACAAGAAATTGGCATCTTTGCTTTTGTCGCAAGTAAAACATGAGCAAATACTAAAAAAAAGTAATTTTTACAAGAAATCCATAAAATAAGCAGAAATAATAAAAATTGAAACTGAAAGGATATTTCACTTAAGTATGGAAAACAATTCTGTGCTATGTTCTGCACACTCATGGTCATCTATCATTCTCACTATTTTTACTTACTTACAGTTACTCAGTATTATTATCGTAGTATTTTTAGTATAATAATATATATACGAATTGATATACTTAACTGAAATGAATTTAATTTCCGTTTATTTTCATGCACAAGACAAGAAAAATTATTACCCCCACTATTTAAGAAATTTTGTATTTCGTTTAAACAAATAGAAAAAGATCTTAAAAATGAATTCAAGAATAACTAAACTGTGCCCTCCAAACTTACTTCCCAACAATTTTTAGTAAAAGAAGAAAAAAATATGTTTCTTATTAATTACGTAAAATATAACTAAAGAAATAAACTCCGAATGGTAAGCTTTTTCCTATAATTCAAATAAATTTTCATGAGGAAAGAGGGAGATGCTTTTAACAAATTATGTTATCTTTTAAAACTTGGTGCATAAATTGAAACGATCAGCTAAATTTATCTCATCATTATGCTTACAATTAAATAAATTATTAATTGTTATAAATCTAAAAGAAATGTGTACAAATTAAAAAAAGAACAGGAAGCTAAAACTTAGTTAAAGTATAACAGTTAAAATTTTTATAATACGTGAATTTTATTACTTTATTCCAGTGTGCATTTATTAAAGTACAATTTAAGGGAAATAACTAAAAGTATTAAATACATGAAAAATAGCATTGGGCTAAGTATTTACAACAGAAATGCACTATAAATAAGAATAAATTGAACATTTTAATAGTGCTGTAAAAATTTAAACCATTTATAGGACAATAAAGGTATTTCTTAATCAGTGGAGACCCTGTGAATTGTTAATAAATTAAGCGAAATGAAGATTTACCGATTCAAAAATAATAACACACATAATAATATCAATATTATAATCCATCGATGTCTTTTATAACTTAGACATTATTTTCATTTTTGTAATTGAGACTCAAAATTAGGCATCATTGAAATTCCTACTGCAAGCTGAATCGCATTTTTGTGACAGTTATAAATATTTTATGGAAATAAATGTATTACACTGTTTTAGGTAGGTTTCTCCCCCCCCCTGAAATGTCGTAACATTAAAACGGGAGTTCAATGAATAAAGTAAGTAATACAAGATGCATAGTTTTTTTCCCCCCTCTTCTTTCTTATTACATAAGTACAAGAAATAAAATATAATAAAAAATGAATAAATTGTGTCTTACCAAAAGTACATTGTAAACTCATCTTCGTATTAAAAGGTTATATTTTAAAGTCGAAACACTTGGCCTATTTGTAAAACCTTTTTTCTGAAACAAATAAAATTTTCTTTTATATATCATTTAAGCTAATCCAAACTAAAACAGTCTATTATACTGATTATATTCTGTTTTATTTTTTGAGCAAAAATGTAATTGATCCTTTTTCTCAATGGATGATAAAAATGAACCCTTCAGTCCAACTTTCTAACAAGAAAAGAAGAGATTCATATGAAACACTGTTTAAGAATATGATTTATGAAATTATTTAATTTTAGACTTATTTTCTGTAATCTATTCATCAAGTAACTCAGACCATTTTCGAAAAGAAATTAAATGAAAAATATTTACATGCTAAGTAAAAATAATTTTACTAAGATAATAGTCAGCTATTATATATAAAAAATGTGTGTTTTGAAAATAATTAAAACACATTTTTGAACATGATATAAGCGTAATATATAATAATTTTAATATATATATATATATATATATATATATATATATATATATTAAAACTATTAATGAACTATTATATAAATTAATTACATTAAAATGAAATTAGGAATTCTTACCTGGCTTTAAATAGGACTGAGAGTAATATACATTGTAAATACTAAGAATTACAATTAAACAGCCATCAAAACGAATTATAACAATTTATTTAATCACAAACGAAATAAATATTCAAGTGATATGAAAATTTCAAATTATAAATGATGATAAGGGCATAATAGTTATGACGATATCGCTCATTCAGCAGTAATACACGAAGTTACTTCACATTCAATTCATCTTGGAAGGAGCAATATAAGTTACTATTCTAGATGAAACCCATAACAATAAAAATCAAATCAATAATAATAAGTTTCAATTTGAACGCTTCATAAAATAGAACATTTCCACGTATGTTTCTTAATGCCGTCACGCTAGAAATTTTCGGAAATGAGGGTCGAAAACTGCGATATAAAATTATAAATATAAAAAAGCATAAATTAATGGTAGGAGTAAAGAGAAAAATGGAAAGAAAGGCAACCCTATAGAAGTACAATTATATGAAAGGAAGATTCTATTTCAATTATAAAGATAAGAATTATCTATATTATTAGATAGTAACAAAAGAGAAATACCAACCGGTTGTGTATTTCTGAACATATTGCGCAATAGAATTTGACACCGACACATGACAGCTGGAGAGTTCAAATGCAGGGGGAAAAAATGAACGATAAAATGCCCCTGCAGACGAGACGCTCTTTAGAGCAGCGATATCTACGCAGTGAAGCGTCGTTAATGACTTTGCTAACAGATCAACAAAAACGACAGCGAAACCAATTGTCATGCGGTACATTTTAAGGAGACTGTTGATCCTAATAATTGATATCGATATTCAACTCACTTCATAGATGCTTTGATAGGATCAAATAATTGTCATTGCCTAAAAACAGCGAATCTTATAAATGATCCTTCAGATTTGAAGATCGATTTCGGTCATTTTTTTAACGAATACCAAAAATGTATTTCGAATGATAAGTTCTTTTATTCGTAGTTCATAGACAATAATTAATCTCATCTGCTTTATTTAAAAATATAGTAAATCAGAAAAATTAACTTTACCAGCTAACTGATCAAATCTATTTTCAAAATATTTACTTAAACATTAAATATTTTTAACACAGAATTATAATAGATTTGTATTTCATAAATTTTGTTTGCAAATTTACATTTGTTAAATATAATTTAAAATAAGCACATTCAAACTATGAAAATATTTTTAAACATTTTGAAAGATACCCTGTAAAAAATGTGTATGGTAACTCCAACTCATGGTAGAATGATGTATTTACAAGCGAAACACAATTTCCTAGTAACATGAAGCTCTTGCTGTCCTTCGATAAGACTCGAATGTGCGCACGTTGGAACAGATATCTCCCACTTCACCTCTTGTGAAGAAAAATTGCACATGTGAACAAAATAATGTATCATTATTTGTTTCTAAAACGGCTACAGATGCAACAAGTAATTCCGAAAGAGACTTAATGAATGCCGAAATGATAAAGTACAAAATCAAGGGATTGAGTTTATTATTAAAGTCAAATAAAACTCATTTAAGAGGAAAGTATCTAAAATTAATTATCGATCAAATTTTACTAAAAGGAATATTTTAATGGAAAATTATATAGATTTTTTTACACTGCAAAACAAATAAAGATCTTAAATTTCAGCAAATAGAGATTATTGACACACGTAGAACGATTACTCCTAAAATATGTGGATAAATAGATGATGTGCAGAAATCTTTTCCAACAGTTTTTAAATCCTGCAGGAAACTCACACAATGCACATAAGCTGGAGCGTTCAATTACATTCATTTTAATATTAAACTGTGTTTATTTTGCTTAAGAACATTCATCATTTTCTAGCAATTGACCAAATTGTATTGATATATCTGAAACATTATAAATGAAAAATAAATCCTAGTTTTCAAACGGAAAAAAATAATATGACTCATTGAAATTTAATTTTTAGTTACAATGAAAAAACATTGGCGTCTGAAAACTTAAAACACCTCTGAACAATGAAATGTTTTGTAACGATTCCATTAGTGCAATCTTTAAGATTAAAAAGAGAATTTTCCATTGATTGCATGTTAAAAAAATGTACCGCTAAACTATTTGAGCAAAAGAATCAGAATTTCTTAAAGTAAATATCAATGTAGAAATATACTTCATTTCATTTAAAAAAAAAAGTTCAATGAATACAAGTATTCAAAATAGGCACATTAGAGATATTAACTTTTAATCCTAAAAATTTTAATCCCCTCAGAATTTATGAAATTTATTGTATTCGTCTTTAAATAAGCCTTATTAATGCAAAGGAAAGAAAGTCACTCAAAAGTTACGATACATGAATCTCACTGCCACGCATTCAGATGTACGACAAATATTCAAAATTAATATTGCTTTAAAATGCATTGCATCAGCATTATTTTATTGAAAATTTGAATGCAAAATTCGAGGAGCAGACATTTTTACATACATGTTTTATTCATATAAAGTTACGAAGACTATTGCACACAAACTAAACACAACAATAAACATTTTTATCGTATACACGAATTTTATGCTGAAACGGACAAAGTAGTAAATAAGGACTTACATTGTGGCGTGACACGATTCCAAACTTAACGAAAATCTTGACATCACTCATTGCTAAAATACGCACATTCCTTTCCCAGGAGAACGCCTTCAGATGCAAAATACATTGAATGCAACGGTGACAACAAATAAAGCTGCAAAAAAGTGTGAAGCCATGCAAAAAATGTGACGAATGGTCAGTGTCCAGTGAGAATTCCCACTCCTACATTCGATTTTCATCTCAACAGGCGGGAAACGGATAACGTCAAAGCTCCGCGCAAGACGATAGGCATTCCGAACGACTGCGCAAGTCCCAATTTTCAAACTGACGATGATCGTCAGATGCCGCTGCTGTAGTTTCAAAACCGATGAAGACCGGGTTGAACGGAATCTTCAGAAGTAAGGAAATTCTTCACCATTTTCTCTCCCGCTCCTTAGTCTTTTACGAGACTTTTTTTTTTTCTCTCTTACTTCAAACATTGCTTTTTCATTGAGTTGGACAAGATGTATGATGTCCTGAAATAAAAATGAATTAATTTTTGTCGAATTACTTATATTTCTTCTTTATATTAAAATATAAAGAAGTAATTCGAACAGAACAACAATATAAAGATTAAATGATCAGTATGAAGTCTAGCAGAAATAACAAAGGTACTTAATGTTATAATTTTTTCAAAATATGTACACGAATATAAAAATATTTTTAATATAAATAAAAAAAATTTAATGTTGAAAGACAAAAGTAAATAAAGAAATAAAATGCTGTCAAAGCATATTTCTTTTTAAATTAACACTGTTTTAAAAGACGAATATTGTTTATTTACATCCATTTTCAAAAGTAAAATATTGAATGAGGTCATTTAATTTATTTTACATAAATATAAATAATATTATTTCATTCCTCACAAAAACATCGTAATAAATCTATTGCAGTGATACACCTCTTAAAACACCCAATTTATTACAGAAATTATAACAGTTTCTTTCTGCTTAGAGAAGTAGCAATGTTCAACAGAGCATTTATATTTTTGTTCGTTATACAAATACTCTATTCATGCATTAGTATTTGTTTCAATTATTATACTCTAGAGAGTAACTCAAGAAAAATAAAATAGTTTTCCTCTTTAATTGAAATACTTCCAATAATTTCTGACTGCATTTTCCAATCAGTTAGGCTTGCATCACTTATCATCTTTAAATTATTATGAAATGTACGCGTGATTACATTTTATATAAATAAATTTCCTTTTGAATGATATAAAAATCGCATGTCTTTCCTTGCACACTATTTCTGCAGCTTTAAATGAATTTAAAGTCCCATTCTGTGTGAAAAAAGTTAGGGAACGAGTGTATAAAAATGTAAGCAAATTAATTTACTAAAAAATTTTCTATTATTTTCCAACAACAAATTTTTTTATTATAAAATTTTCTCCCACAGTTAAGGATTTAAGAGGCTCGGTTTCTTACGGTAAGTTGATTAAGCATATAAATTAGTTTGAATGTACACAGTGACTGAATATAAAATGAACATGATTATAACCAAGTACTGGACCAAAAGAAAAAAATACTCAGTTCAGAATTAAAAATTAAAGTTAAAAAATTACGAATAAACTTCATACAGAACATTTCCATTATTTATCATATTTATTAGAACGAAATTTAAAGAAATCATATCTGACTTGTGATGTAATTTGTAAATATGATTAAATATATTAAGTCCTTATATATATATATATATATATATATATATATATATATATATATATATATATATATATATATATATATATATATATAAAATTTATTTATTTATTTTCGATTTTAAAATAAAACTTATAGATAAAGTTTTAAAGACAAGAATTATAAACTGATTTTCTTATACATTTACGTCTTTCAAATAATACCTGAAATGTATAATAAAAATTTTTAGAATTATTAAAAATTTTATTGTGATTTGCTTTTAGAATAATAATTTTAAAAAAACTTAAGTTATACATTAACATTTATATTTGAATATAACTTTATAATAAATATTTTATTTCAGATTTAAGATAATGAATCCATGGCACGTTTATAATTTAAACGAGCACTTAATAAACAAAGGATTTATCCAATATTGAAAAAAGTAAATGTTTTATTCGCGTCCTGTTCTTTGGAATTTTAGGCTATGATTCACAGGAATAAAACGAAAAAATAAAACAAGTGAGCATATTTCTGATAGAGTTTACTGACCACCATTTGTAATCTTTAAGGGTTAAGTATTTTTTTATCTTTAATGCAAAAAATAACAATACACAATTTTTAAAGTTTTGTAAATAGCCACCGTGGAAAATGAAATTTCTATTAATAAAAAAATAGGCAATAGAAAAAAACAGTTAATTTATATTAATGTAACATTTACTTTTTTTTTCATACAATTACCTTAGATATCAAAGACTGACTAAATAAGAAAAATATTTACTTTGTTTCTGCTTGAAATAAAATTAATTCATTTCTATTCCGGAAAATGATGGAGTTGCTTTGCATATTTATAATTTTTCCTTTATTATTCAAAATATTATTTCATTTTAAGAAAATTAAATGTAAGATAAAAAATAATTTTTGAATAGAGAAATAATTATATGATTATTAATGCATTTCACATAGAAAACAAATGCAACATGGTTGAACACTTAGGGGTATTCATTCAGTTTTATTTGAATATATAAAACTGTTGGCCTTAACAACGGAAGATTACCATAAAACGGCAGCAGTGAAGTGATCAGACACCATGTCGTACATCTTACAGTTATTGCGGAGCCTAATTCAGAGCTAGGTACAGGGAAGCATGCTGGTGCAACAAAAATATGTAGGAATAATCCCCAGCGGTCAATCACTCGGGAAAAAATTTATTATGTAAGTCAGTTTTCATCTATTATTCTGGTATAAATTTCCTTATTTTGATTTGATAAATGACTAACAATAAAATAGCTTTAATATTTTATCTCGATTTATTTATCTAATCTAAGTCACGTGTAAAACAGTTTTTGGTAAAGTTTAAAAACAGATATCATAGGATCATTCTAGACAACTAATTAAGAGAAATTACTTCATTTTAATACATTAATTTAGCTTTTTAATTGTATGTTTGTGAATCGTCTAATTAATTGTAAAGTTAAACATCAGTCCAAAAGGATTCGTAAGTTTTAGCGTTTGTAGGGCCACCTGTCATGACAGTGTTGCAACTTCAATTGTCTCTTCATTCATACAATATTGAAAAATGTTGATTACAGTGTATAACTAATGTTAGAATTTTTCTCTTTGATTTGTCAAAAAATTAATGCCAACAAATATTACACTATTGAACCAAAGAATATTGTTATAGAATATATTTATTGCTTTTTGTACTTTTTTCCAAAGTTTTTACGTAATTTAAAAGGAAAATCCAAAACAAAATTAATTCAACCATTTTATTTATGTCTTTTAATGCACTACTTTAATTATTATGACAGATAAGTTTACGATAGAATGAAAAGCAATTACAAGAATATAAATGTGAAAAAATGGATATTTTCAAATGCTTTTTCTCAGAAATTCATACAGCCGTTGTTGATACATATGAAATATTTCACCTTTATTAAAACAAATTATCATGGAGCATTTCGTAGGATTTTCTGTAATAAAAAAATTTTTCAAATTGTCTGAGAACAGAGGAATTTTTCTTCTGTAAAATGTTAAGATATATATAGAGAGAGGATATTTTTGGAGCAAATCAACACACATTGCGATGACTTATTTTCTTTTATTTCTTTGACTCTTCAGAGAAGCAATTGTTAACATTTTTTTTAGTATCTAAAATTGTTTTAATTAATAATTTAAAAGAAATATCAAATTAAAATAGTAGTACCTCATGAAATATTAAAAAAATACTTGAATTAGACAAAGGTTGAAATAAGGTTCCTTAAATAAAGAGAATTTGATCCTAAAAAACAACAAGAGTTTGTTCATCTATTTAATGACTATTTAAGAAAACTTTATAATTATTGACAGTATTTTTTGCTGATCAGCAAAAAACGAAAAGGATAACATGAACATTTTATGATGCATCGGGTTAAGACACATTACAAGTAACACGTGGAGTAACACCTGTTTATTTATGACAAATGATTAAGTGTGATGACTGATACATTGTGTGAAAACAACTTTAACAGAATGATGAGAAAATTATTAATTTCAAAAACTTTTTTATTAGCAAAAAGCAAACTAAATATGTAACTAATTTGCATTACTTTTCGTTACATAAATGTTTTAGTCATTTTAAGAGAAACGAAATTTTGTTGACGTCATCGCTCTTTGAGAAATGTAAAACAAAGCTACATTTATAAAATCGTTAAAAATCCAAAAAGCTTTTTTTAAGGAAACAATAAATGCTCTTGTTTTATATTTTTCACGATTTCTTTGTTGAATGAATGTAACTTAAATCTTTTTTTACTTGAAGAAATTCAAAACGATTGCGGAAAATTTTGTAATAAATATTTAATGACTGGAAAAGAAAGGTAAAAAAAAAAGAAATCTAATAACTAGTTATAACTTAGTAGACACACAGTGATTCCACACATTATCATCTGATTTTAGATCAGACTAGCCAGACCGATAGCCAAATTTTTGAGGCCTAAGATAATTGGAAAGTTCATTGTTCTGTTGTGTTGCATGAGGCATAATATGATTCGAAATTTTACTGTTATGTTGTCACTTGAGGCCAGATATAATTCGAATTTTTATTGCCAATATGATTCAAAATGTGGCCTAATAAACAAAATCAATTACAAATATCAAGACATTTTTGAACTGGTATTAAAATGCTATAATAATGATTAAAGTTAAAATGATTTTATTTATAATAATGTTTCTATAAAATGTATTAAACTGACTGGTCCAAAAATGTCAGTGTACTTCGATAATAAAAAATTATCTTCACACTTAAATTGCATACAATCAAGTAATATAAAAAAATTTTAAAGTCATTTTATATTTAGATATTATTTTTATTACTACACAATTCTTACTTAGGCATTATTATTTAAGATAAACATATTATTTTTTCTCGCATATAAAGCTAATTAAATCTTTAATATGATGTAATATTAAAAAAACTGCATTAATATCAACTGTCACACATCCACTACAAGTTTAAAAATATATATTTGAACTTGAGTGGATGAATAAAAAGTATTTTATTAAGAACTGAAAATTAGAGCAACACACACATATATATATAGGGAGAGTTTGTGAACTAAAAATAGTAATTGAGAAAAGAACGTAATGAAAATATGAGTTATTATGATCTCAATATGGATGCGAAACACGAGCATATCATCTGAGAAAAACAAATCGCTCGACGAAATCAATTTCCAAGAGAAATCAGCGGTATAACAGTTTCCGTAATGTTTTCTCTGCATTATGAGTGATGCCAAAGAGCTACATGAATAAGAAGAAGCTATTAGCCTGATGGACATTCAACTGAAAAATCAATAGGAAAGATAAACTGAGAAGCGACGCACACATTTTCTCCTTTCATAATATCTCTTTGTTTGGGAGGATTGTCCCGAACAATTTCTTTCACGTGAATAAAAAGCAAGGAAAAAAAACTTCTTTAAATAAGTTCTTTATGAATTTTGTTGATGTTGTTTGATACGTTAAATGCCCATTGTTCTCGGGAGAAGTGGTGGCGGTAGGGGAGTCATCTCGGGGTTCCTTCACGTATGGGCGACTTCTCCAGACAGCAAACACAGACACGTGCTTTTCCCACAAATGCAAATAACGCTTCTTTCGCCTTCCTTTGTTTGTTTGCTAGTTTTTCTTAAATGGCTTATAAATCATTTGTACTTGGGAAGAGAAAAAAAAAAGTGGGGTGGGTGCTTTTCATTTTTTTTTTCAAGGAAAAGTCATAAAAACTCTCTGGCTGGGTGCAGACGCTTAAGTGCCCACGGACTCGTGAAATTTCCCGTCTGCGCACTCATGGCTCGGTGATTTTTTGAAAGCCCCCTCTTCTTCTTTCGAAGAAACCAATAATGAGCCTTTTGCGAAACAAGAGCACCAGTCGAAAAGTAGACAATAGTTTTTCTTCAATGCATGGATATGCATGCTTATATGTGAAAAAATCACGAGATCTGAATCGAATGGCAAAAATAATAAATGAATTTGGCACTAAAATTTTTTTTTATAAAAATAAAGTCCTTCACTATATTTTCTAATTTATTAAAACTAGTAAGCTTTAGAGAAATGCATGCTGCCGCCTTACATTTGATAAAATATGCAGCAGAGTGCTAAAGATGCATTCATTCATCTTTTTCAATGTAAGTAATAAAATTAGCAAATAAAGTGTCGATATGAGAGCAATTACAAATCTATAATACTGCTGAAAAAATGTTTAAATAATTCTCTTTTCAGTCCAAGTTTTTAATTTTATATTTTAGCGATTTCTATTATAAAAATAGATCACATGCGTGTGGTAATGTATTACAAGAATCATTATTCTTTAACGGTTTGGTATTTTTAGTCTACATTCAATTTAGATTGATCGCTTTTCATATTCGATCCATTCAATCTACCTCGATTTTCATTTAATACAAAATCATAAAAGTTATTGTTATTATTATTGTTTTCAGATATATATAAATGTTTTGATTATTTTTCCATTTTTTCTATTCGTGAAATACAAACAACTAGTAATAAAAAATAATTCTATCCAAAACTTAACAAAAATAAGAATAAAAATTCAAATCATGTACTTGGGATTAGTAAAACGGCGAATCATAATTTACGGGTGCCTTCTGAGAGATTACATTTGAATACTTATTTAATACACTTTTTGGAACGTTTCTAAGAAAAGAATAAAATAAAGCATGGCTGTTATTACACTTAAAAAGATAAATTTAAAGTCCATTCACAATCGAATTATATATATATATATATAAGGTAGAGAATTTCATAAATAATTATATTCTCTTTCAATTAATTGTCATTTAATTCCGATACAGCACCAAGGCAAAATAGCATAAAGTTAAATATCGGTTGTCGGTTGGTATAGTGTCCATGGGTAGAACTAAAGATGACCATAAGACCACAGCGGGCTATTTCCTTCTGTATAAACTCTTTTCCATATCGAGCAAGGGGAATTCCCCGGAACTGAGCCACAAATCTTAAAAGTGCCAGCTTGGCAATCAAAATTAAAGCTGGATGTTATCGCAATGAAGTATGTTCCGTTAAAAAATTCATATAAACTAATCTAGAAAATGAAAATTTAGAAGAAAAAAATCACCTTTAAAATTAAGAAATGATTTAAAATGCCAGTTTCTCCCCCCCCCACACATACACAATCACATAGTATACTTACATAATTTATTCTTCAGCATTGAAATGAAAAAATGATGTTACTTAGTTCTAAAATTTAATTAACGATGCAGTTTTCATATAAAACTTATTTGTGTTCGTTGATACTGAATAACCTACAAAGTCTTTGGTATGAATTTCTGAACATCTTCTGGCAGTTTCTAACATGGTGAACCTTACATCATGCACACACTCTTAAAGAAATCACGAGCCAGTCTCTGGCGCGTATTTCTTGTCATTTGTGGCGGGGGTAAGTGGAAGCAACCTAATGAACGGGAGGCCCTCTTTAAGGGACTGACCAATAAACGGAGCTGAGTGGGGGGGCCAGATTTTTCGTAGGGTGCAGAATGGGCAAGTCAACGAACTCTGCGTCAAAGAAGGACCTACCAGTGGCTCGGTGTTCCCTCCAATAACACACCGAGACTCGCATAAATATTGAAATGGCAAATTCAGTTTGCTGAAGCAGCGGTCGGGAATATCTGAGCAGATCGAATGAAATCTCAGGCGCCTTCCCATGAATTATTAATAGCTCGCAGCTGGGAAGACCAAAATTACACGGAACAATTAGAGGCATAGCGTTATGAATTCACTTATAACTATCATTAATTGGCTCAAAAAATTACAGTATAAAGTAAATTATGTGTGGACATTAATTTATGGAAATGGTTGTTGATTCAATTCATTGCTATGAATTGTTCAGATTTTTTTAACAGATAATTGAAAAACATCTAAATGAGGAAAGTAAATAGTGTAATACAATTAAGCTGTCAGTTTCAGCATTTTTTTTTCATAGAAATTGTTAAATTATAAATTTTGTTGCTGGTTAAGCGACTATTATAGATTCACTCAGTCAAATCTCAAGGCAGACTACATATATATAAAATTGAAAATACATTTTATTTTGAATAAAAAATATTTAGTGTAAGGCTTTTTAAAAAATTTTAAAAAATATTTTTAAATTTTGAGTAATTTTTTATATTTAGTTAAAAAAATTCAAAAATGGTCTCTGAATTTTAAAAAAATTATTTTTAAATTTTGTATTTTTTTATTTGATTAAAAAAAATTTTAATGGTCTCTAAGTTTAATAACTCTTAAATTTTTAAAAGTAATTTATTGATTACATAACTAATAAGTAATAATATAAATAAATATGTGCCAAATGATAATATTTCAATAGCATATTTGATAGAAATAATTATTCTATCGATTCGAGTGAAACATTTGAGAAAAAAGGCAATAAAATAAATAAAGCACAAAAGTATATCTCACATAGTAACTAAAAATAGTTAATGTCCCATTTTATAGTATTATTATGCAAAATATATTTGACCGGCATCATCACATTTAAAAAAATTTTCAATGTGGCTTTTTAATATTATTTTTTGGTGAGTTTTGACATTAATTATAATTTTACCTTTTCTTATTATACTTGAACTAGATTATTTTTATTGAGATGAAAGGGATTAAAAAAAAAAATCAAGAAAATTAGAAAATTTGAGTAGTTAAATTTAAAAAAAAAAATGAAATCATAAGTAACCAAAACTCAAACACTTATAAATAAGAGTATAACAAGTCTTATAAATAAGGGAGTTCTTATAAATACTTCTTATAAAAAAACTAAAAACAATAATGCAAATAAAACACGATTAAATTATTGACGCATGAACAAATTCATGATACAGGAAATTTTTCCTTCCAAGAGCATTCATCCAGCAAAAAAAAAAAATAAATAAATAAAAGAAATAATAACAAAATAAATAGAAATCTAGGTATATACTATCTTATCCAAAAACACTGCAACAATATAATGACTATCAATGCCATTCATTTTCTTTGAATCTGAGAAGCTGCTTGCAACGTGCGGTTAAATGACGAGAGTTGAATAAAGAAAGAGCCAGCGACGCAGGGTAGAGCACACAGAAAAATCATGTAATAAAATTCCTCAGACACCGGGAGAAGTGGGAGCGCAACCTCTGCAAAGCTCTCCACCCTCTCACTACACGTGCTGTGGTTGGCGTGCAGGGAAGATTCTTTTTTCTCTCTCTCTCGAATCTCTTCGGCTTGGGCGGGAATCGAACATGAGCTGTGGGAGTCGCGAGGTAAGCGACCGCTGCAAGACGTGAATAAAGCTGCAAGAAAGCAATCTCGGCGAAATCATTATTTCACAGCCCGAAGGAGGCTCAAGGAAAAGACTCTCTTCTCGGAAGACCTGCTCGTCAGATCGATAGGAAATGAAAGATACGATTCCATCTGCCGTTGAAAAGTTCACCTTGGGATTTACATGACCGAAAGAGGAGGAGGCATCAACACGACAGATTTTAAAAATCGACTCTATAAGATTCAGTCTATGCGGCATTAGCGGTGATCACTTTGTGGATATTACCTGTAACTGAAACTCACTGCAAGTTATTTTAAATGATATGGATTTATTGTGAAATATTGAACATCAGGCATTCATTGTAATAGAGTGAGTTGAAATATTCTGAATGTAAAGTAGAACGTAGAAATAGGGATTTATTATTTCCTCATCTTCCCATGCAACTCATCTTCTCATCTTTTAAATTTCTTACGAATAACACCTCTTTTTTTGTCGAAAAATAATTAAATACCAAAGACCTTTTCCTTACACACACACACACACACACACACACACACACACACACACACACACACACACACACACACACATATATATATATATATATACACACACAATAAATGGCTGGCTATCACACATATATTCTATTTGAAATATTTTCTATATTCTTTATTAGTACAGTGGAATAATTGCGTTAAAATTCATGTGTATACCAAGGAAACTCATGCAACTGATTACCTTAGAACTCATCTGTGTGTATATATACGTGAACTTAATGCCAACATCTTGAAATAAACTATAGTGATAAAAAAAAAAGAATATATAAACTATTTCACCTGAAAGATGGTAGAAAAATATAAAATATTTAGATAAAGAACAATTCACATAATGAACATTTTTTGACAAATCTAATTTTTTCATGCGATTTTATGTATTGATATTAAAATGAATATTACTGAATATTTAAAAAATAAGGAAACGAGCACGCAAAAAATGTATACATTATTAATTTTTCGAAAAATAGTATTTAAATATTCATAAAGTAAGATAATGCATTCATTCGATCACGATAATATGAATAAGGATATATCTCAACAGTTCCGTTGTACCAGATAAGTGCAGTCACTATTCATCGATAGTAAAGTTGAGAATTCCATGAAAAGTAGAATCACAAGCTACACATGAGGACTATAAAGTAGAAGTCAAATAGTTTTTTTCAAAAGTCATGGCTTGTTAGATTTTTAGAAAAAGAGTTATTAATTCAAAGCAAAGTACCGATTCAAATGTTTTCGAATATCTGCCAAGGAGTACAATGAAAACGAACCTTCGAAGATCAACGAACTGTCCGACTGATAAAATCAACTGTATAGCGCATCTGAGACAACTTGCATCAAAATCTGCGACAAAACCCATCAGCAGAAATTAAAATTTTGGGAATGGTGGTGAAAAAGCAATTTGAGCCACGGAATAAACTCTAGCCGAGAAGAAAAAGATGCTGTAACAGCAGACAGGTACCGTGTAGAATAAGCACAAAAAAAAAAAAAAAAAAAAAAAACTCGCTGGCAAAAAAGCATCGACCTTGAATACAAGTCGATGTAACATCCAAACGCCTCTCCGCGGCAGTCTAGTTCATCGTGTTTCTTATTCGCCCCCCTCCCCACCGTTGTCGTCTGCAAGGACCATGGATCATCATCCCCCTCCTTTTCATGAAGTCAGAAGAGGTAATGAAGTGTAGCTTATTCTCTGGGCAGTATAAAATCTCAGGTAATTGGTGCTAGTATGCTCAGAGACGCCTGTCTGGCGACCTCCGGCCAGCCCGGGGGATGCATTCAACATTAAATCACTTTTTTGCTTCCCTCGATCGATTTCTCTGGGCTATAAATCGACTCGTTTCTTTCGGTTTGATTGTTTATTTTATTTTTTTTAAACCTCAAACAACACGTAAGTAATCGGAGTTAGGGAAACTGCAAATCCGCCCGTGCTTACCCATGACTAAAGGAGCGAGCGAATGGCATCACCAGAGCAATTTGTACATCGAAGGATGCAGACACCAAAAATACATTAAATAAGAAACTAAATATAACCATTTGAATCATTTTACACATACTTCTAAAAGTAAATTCCAAATACAAATGTATATGCATTTAATTTTATGTAATTATTTATTTTATTTTACACGCTCTTCAATCTTGTTTTCCAAAATAAATAGTATTAATAAAAACCATTAATTAAAAGCTAATTATAATTAAATCCTCAAGATTCAAAAGAGATTGATTACAGCTATTGCAATTATCAATTTAAAATTCTATTAATTAAGGAAATATTTGAAAATTTAAACCGTCCTTGCCAATTAAAACTAATCATACAGTGCACGTTTCACTTTTCATTTTGTTTTTCCTGCTGTTCAGTGTTAATGGCTTGAATCAATGGAAAACGACCTCTCAAATCGATGCTTAGAGCCTTATACTATAAGAAATCGATTTATTAACATAATGAACTTCGACACTATCTCAGACTTTCGATGATGAACTTCGACACTATCTCAGACTTTCGATGATGAACTTCGCCTTATTTGCTGCTGCTCGAAGAAAGTGATTTGAAGGTAAGCAGCAAATTCGTCAACAAGTTGTCTCAATACAATGTGGAGTAGATAAAACGTTATCTGACGTCATGGATATTTTAAACCAATGGGAATTTTAATAAAGTGGCGTAGTCAGGATCTCAACTGTAACGAAAAAAACAACCACTTTAAGGTTGATAATACTTATTTTATAAAATAAATTATTTTGCTTGTATTAATAACTTTCAATGTTTTATGAAAAAACAAGCATTATAGCAAATGTTCGATAAAAGTCTAAATTCATTAACATTTTAGACACCAGTACTAGAAATGCTGCGGATTCTTGCCTCTAATTCTAACTTCCATACAATTTCAAGTCTGCATTTTTGTTTCAGGTGCAATAACAATATGCAATCGAAATGACTCACTTATAATTTACAATGTTACATACATTTTTAGATTTAAATCTTTTACCAATTTGTGGTACAAATTTATAAATTCACTATGAATATATTACATAAATATTACATACAACAAAGTCCCGAACTGTACCAAAAGCATTCAGATAGATATTACACATATCCTCTCTTGAGACTTCTTGATTATGACTTCTTTTATTTCAGACACAACAATAAACTGCATTACTTTAAGCTTCCGTAGTGCATTTTTCAAAAAGAATCCAACATTACATTTAAAACTGACAATATTTACCCCATGTAGATATTACTATTTTCGGTGTCTTAGTGGCAACGTTTCACGCTCCCAAGGTACAGGTTCGATCTTCGGGATGGGCAAGGTTGACTCCATCTTTTATCCCTTCAGTGGGTCGATAAACAGAGTAAAAACCAAGCATTCTTTGGAACTAAACACTGGGGGTTTCGCATTAGGCTGGCCACATAATCGTGGCATATGTTTCTCACCCCAGGGCCTCTCAGTCATGAAAACAGTTATGGTCCACATGGGCTATCGTACCACGGAGTTAAGTTTAGTGATATTACTAGTTTTAGTAAACTTTTTTTTTTACATTGAAGCGATAAAAAGACTGCAATGATTATCTCAAGAAATAGTTCTTTGAATATCACTTGTGAGAAATCTACTTCAACACCAGCACCGTTGTATCTATCTACGAAATATAGCTTTGGCATTATTTTATAGATTATCCACGGGTCTCAAGTGAGAAAACCCGAAACACACATCTCTATATAGATGTACACACAGAAACCAAAAGTGCAATATTCACCTTCAATTGTAGCTGATATTGAATTCGGAATTCCTTACTCTGAAGAGCATGGTCCTGCCACTATATCTTTAAGCACATTCCATCATTTGAGTCTTGCAAAGCAATCATGCCTTATTTGCTACGAATAACGCAATACCACCATTGATAAAATATCCAAGCAAGTATTATAATTTGGTACTCAGAGCTTTGTGCGTTCTTCATAATTCCTGGTTTTCCGATTTAGCCAATTTCAAAAAATTCTTTTACCTTTCCCTACAGATCACCATTTTTTAAATTTATTTACTATTTTTTGCATTTTTGTTAATTTTTATTTCAAGAACTGTTTTGAAATGGCAATTTAATTTATCCCCAAGTGGTTGATTTTGTCATTTCCACAGCACTTAACCTTGAAAGCAGAGTACAAGACCTTGTAACTACGGAAACATAGCAATGCAATGGAAACATTAGTAGAAATTAAATTAAAATAGTGTCTTAAAATCGTTGCTGTGTTGGTAATAATCCAATATACACAAACGGACAAAAACTAGTAAAAACTATTGCAAATATTTTAATGTGAACTGCAATATTTTTTGAATAGTTTTGGCAAGTTTACAAATAAAACCACTAAAATAAAAAGAAATAAATTTTTAATGGACTTTTTAATATTATTCTTTAATATATTTACATCATTAACAAACTCTTTCTGTTTTAGCAAACTTCATAAAATTTTATTTCTATATGAAAGTTTATTTTCATTGTTTTCAAAGAGATTTACATAAAATCTTATCACAAAAACCAGAATTTTCCTAGAAATATCTGCTCAATGAAATTCCTTTAACTTTTATCTAATTCAAATATAAAGAATATTCTTCTATCAATGGATATAGTGAAGACAGAATTAAACCAAATATATTTATTTACTAAGTTTTCTTTCTTTTAAAAATTAAAGAGTATTAATTTTTAAAACGATGATCTCATAGAATCTAATTGACGCTCACGTTGCAAAATGAACTATCCTAGAAGGACAGACAAGACAAAGAAATCTCAGAAGTCGTTTTACAAGTAAGCGAAGAGAAGATTAAAAAAAATAAAGGCTATCACTCTCAATAATTTATATTGATAATTTTTTGTTGACAATTGATAATAAAAGAAAAACTAATTTTGATTATCGGGCAGAAGTAATAGTTCAGCAAATGTCAGTATGAATTAATATAAAAAAATTATAAGTGAATTTAAAAACATTATTTTACTAAAATAACAATATAGTATTTGAATAAGTCTTTAAATATTTCCAATAATAATGAAGCTGTTATTGAACTTGCTCATCATATACTTGATAGATGGATCTTCCTTTATTAAAATAAATCCAGTTAAGATTTTTGCGGCTTTTATAATAACATTCATCACACATTTTTTATATTCCCTAAAAAATCTTAGCGTCTCTAATGATATCTCTGCCTAACTCGCTTTTACTTCATTAATAATTGATTTTTAATTTAAACAGATACTTTAAATAAATACCGAATTAAAAAAAAATTATCTAAATCTTGAAATTGCTGAGAACGGAGAGTAAATAGTAGAAACACGATCACTAATTGAAAATAATGGAGGATATTTTCAATTCTTGGAATGTTTTTAAGCAGTTAATACCTCTATTAATAAATGCTAATTTCAACACAATAAACTATAACAAGCATTTAATACGCACCGATTTTAAAAACAAATGTAAAAACAGAGAATTAGGCACGTTAAAGAGAAAAAATTAAACTGACTACTTATGAACGATTGTAAAAGTCATCATGACTAAAATCACGTAGAAATTATGCTTCAAAAGGCTTTCAATAATTGAAATAAATTATATATCAGGAATTTTAATAATGTATATTATAAGGATGTATATCGATGTATGGTGTATAGCTTTTTCTCACTGTTGTTCTTACTTCATGAGGCCACAAGTTTTGAAACGCTTCCTCCTACATAAGTGCTCATCACCAGTTTTTAGAAAAATTCTTGCATAGTTCCATGTGCTGAAAGTATATGTGAAGGGTAATGAATTAATCTTTTCCTTAGATTTACTGATAAAAAATTATTTAGTGTGATAAAATATGGCTGATTCAGTGAATGACACAATTACAAAGGGTTGGCGAAGAAATGTATCATTCAATTCAGTTTGTTGTATAAGTTACTACATATATTCGTTGAAAAGATGCCTCTGTCAATATTCTCAAACTTTACATAAAAACTGGTTTGGTGTAACAACCCTATTATGCACTGCATTCGTGAAGAAACACTTTTTTTTTTTTTTTTTTTTTTTTGAGTAGGTCGGTGAACAGCAACAGTCGCTGTACCAATATCATAAGCATAGAAACATTCAATAAGAAACGCTATTCAACTCCATTTCTTAAATGGCTTCATTAAACAAATCTAATGATCAAAACAAAACAGAAGATTTTTCATGTAGTAATTAACATGAAAAAATGATCAAAACAAAACAGAAGATTTTTCACGTAGTAATTTAATTAATACATGATATATATAGGATGGCAGTTTTATTTCTGTCCACTGATATTTTTTCGTTTATACTAAAACTAACTTGCTGCTCATTTTGAAGAGAAATATAAAATAAATTTTACTTCCTTTTTTTCTAAATACACTTTTTATTGTGGCCACCCTTAACTCTGTCGACTAAAATAGTTGAGTACGAGTGATTGCGTTCATAACTGAACCCCCTGTTGACCGCTCAGTTACCAAGCCGACTCCCATGAATGCAGGCATATATTACTTGTCAAAACAGATCGAAAGATTTTATGAGGTGCCGCTTAAGATTGTTCATTAAAAGCGTTCTTTCAAATATTTGCTAAATGCAACCACTGGTGTATGCAAATATTTGACTTTCATTCCATAAGTGAAGGTCGCCGAAGGTTATTTTGTTTAGTCAGCAATGGATGATTAATAAAGGCACTAATTCTGCGACGATAAAAGTGAGTTTGATGGTGGCTGCGCACGCAACCGCTTCGTGACCAGGTACAGAGGCAGCGTACTCGAGAGGAAACTAGCTGGACGGGCGTCGTCCGACCGACCACAGGGACGCTCTTCTCAGCCAAACATCCTCCTTCTTCACCAGATGCAATCAGTACGGCATGGAAGCCTTGCTCTGATAGATACTAAGTATCATGAGAATTCAACATCAATTCACTTCTCTTACTTAAATTTCTTTACAAACTCCTCAGGAAAGAAAACTCTCTCTCGAATGATTCCTCTCGCCACTTAAAGTTTTATGCCAGCAAGTCACAGTAAAATTTCTTTTCCTTACTTCAATTGAACGCGAACACAAACAACATAACAGTATTTGGATATAAACAAAGTCTTAAATTAAAAACGCAAAACAAACATTTAAATACATATTTTAAAAACACATGAATTAAAATAGGAAATATTATCCATAACAGCTAACTATAGAACTATAGAATCTTAAGCATATTTCTAGTGTAAAAATATGTTTCATACAATTATATATATATATATATATATTATTAGAAATATATATATATATATACACTAGAAATATATATATATATATATATATATATATATATATATATATATATATATATATATATATATATATATATCTGTGCGTGTGTGCCATCAATAATTTTTACTAGAGGTAGTAAAAAATATTTCAGAATTTGCACTAAGTTTTCTTTTGAACAGGATTCCCTGGCCACATTTAATCTTATCCGGGGCTCACCAGGCAGGACCTGGTTCAAGATCCCCTATTGGTAATGGACGTCTTCTGGGTGAATGAGCTCATGGATCTGAGCGAGATCTGCTGTTCAATGGGACGAGAAACAACACACACACACACATATATATATATACATATATTCAGAAATTTCATGGTAATGGTTTTAATGCTTCACTTTTTCAGTGTCGGTTCAAAGCCGTGGCGAAAAATATAGTTGTGTAAACTTTATGATTTCTGATTGCGATTAAATTTGCGTTCAAATATTTTCAATAGATGTTTTTCTAAATGGTCACTGATAGCCCATTAGATAGGTCTAGTACGATATAAAAGTAAATACTAATTAAAATAAGTAAATTTGATATCTTTTCATTGATAGAGTTATAGAAACAAAACACATCGAATTTAAAGGATAAATTCCCAGGTTAGTTAATTTTACGGAATATTCCACCTGAATTCATAACAAATATATTTAAAAGTATTTGCAAGGAGTTTAGTACAGAAAAACATGTTTTTGTTTTATTTCTTTATTAATCTTTCATTTTGAATTATTTTCAACAAAGGCATGCAATATCACTTTTTTCCCGGTATTGTATATTCCCTCGATATGCCGATTGCCCGGTATTGTATATTCCCTCGATATGCCGATTGCCCGGTATTGTATATTCCCTCGATATGCCTACCTTCTGCCAAATGTAGAATATTGAGAATTATCTGCTAAACCAGTCGTCAAAAGCTTTCTGAAGAAATATTCAGCCATGCTGTCTCTATAATAGTTAATAACTTCAAAAGCATTCCTAGAGATACACCCTGAGCACAAATGATCTTACAATCGTGTCGCATTTGTGAAAATTCATATCTGCAGATAAGGTGACCAAATCATTTAATTTAAATTCACAGACTACTCATTAAATTAACTGCAAAGGATCTTCATTAATATAATGCGTTGGTATGGTACATTATTGTTCACTGATCTCCACAAGTATCACATAAAGTTTATTAATGACTAAAAATGGTCAACAGATAGCGAGAAATAACTATTTTTGTTGATAATTGATTCAATCTGACTAGCACGTCAAAACAATTATCACCAGCTGGACAGTTGGCATTGTGAAATATGTACCGTCTTACAGTTACTTCTCAACCACTAGAACAGTGACTACTCTAAAAAAGTAAAGTCTTTGCATTCATTTATGAATCAAGTGATTTGTTCTTGACTCGAACAACAGCATTACAGTCGTGCACTCTATTGCAGAGAAGCCAAATGTTGTTGCATCACATATTTACTGAAGTGATATGATAAAGCCAAATAGATTTTAAAGCGGCCTATGCTGATTTCAGTCTTTTATAAGATTTAAGTGTTTCCAATGATGACACGCAATGACGGAAATGGTACATTCTACAAATGCAGATTCATGAATATTTTGAATGCTCTCAAACGTATCTTGAAATAGGAAAATTTTTCTAATAGTTTCATACTTCTTTATGAATGTTGATATAATCAGAATTCGGCATGCAAATTTACTAATACCCATCACGAAGCGGTTCAGTTACCGTAAAATCAAGCATGCCAAATTATGATTTTTTTTTTCCGACGAAGTAATTTTTGTCTAGATGACTTCTAGCACTGACTAGCAAATACTTGGGTTGCCAAAATAGAATATAATTCTTTTGAATTATTCTCTATCTCCATGATTTAATAAAAACAGGTTGCCGTATGAACAAGAAAATCAGACAAAAAATCACCAAACTCATAATTTAGTATGCTGGATAATATGGCATCTGTGTGTCCAAGAAGATAAAGTCCCTCTATTTAATTCATAACCTTTTAAGATATGCTGCTATGACTACAGTATTTATTTGTTATTATAACCTAACTCTGGGGATTTTCGTATAATTAACATGCAAGTGACATATCAGTACATCTGTCATAGGTAAATTTTTCGCGGAAATGTTTTAACCATTATGAGTTTTATTAGTAGCATTCATATAAAAAAATCTTGTTAAAAAACAAAATTTAATTTTGAAATTCATTCTTAGCAAAAATTCAAATAGAACTATTAAAGAAAATACGAGATTTGTTAAGGATAAAATTATCTGAAATGAAGGCTCGTAGTGAGAAAAAAATCACTTACATAAAAATTTGAATGGAATTCTCAATAATAAATTCTTCCTTTCCTTCTTCAGTATAAATATTATCGATAGAAAAAGAATTCACCTATCGATAATTGAATAAGTATTATCTCTCTTTCTCTCTGATGCGTTAACAATAGCTTATTCAGTCATTTTATTGGCAAAATTAGATTAGGTCAGGGAATCTCAGAATATATGCTTTAAAAATAAATAAATGTATTTAAAGAAATGTAAAAGAGTAAATTTATATTTTTATTGAAACAATTTTTAATATATATAATTTTGGTATGTGCTATGAAAATTTTTGATGACAAATGGTCTTTATTTAAAAAAAGTTAAAGAAATATATAAAAATATATAAAGGTAATATACAAAAATATACATTAGACAAACTAAATTTTAATTTTTAACTTCTTTGGAAATCTATTCGACAAAACTGCAAGATTTTATTAAAAAAAAAATTTAAAAAGGTCATTATTTTTTAGATTATTATTATATAAGCATTATTACACAAACATTTTATAAAAAAGACTTAAAAATTGCAATTCTATAAGGCATTATGGTACGATATAAACATTCATAATATGTAACAAACGTTTTCAAATCAGAATTCTGAATCTCAAGTTAACAGAAGTTGATTTAACTTTATAAAAATACAAGATTTGATGCAAAAAAAAAAAAAAAAAAATCAATATATATATGTATATATATACATACACACACATATATATTTGTGTGTTTCTATGTATGTATGTTTCGTGAGTGCAGAGATTACAACCGCTTTCCAAGAAGTGACATAACTTATTTGATTCCATTGTCCCATTATCGGTATCTAAATAAGGTTAACATACATTTTGCAACAGATTAACATAGAGGAGTGATACTGCTTTATTTAAGAAAAATCAGACTCCTTTTCATTTTGATGTGTATTATTGTAAAACAGAAGCACTCTACCCAAAAAGCATTCTTAACAATTTTGTGAAAAAATGTACAATAACGAAAAAGCCATAAAATAGTTAAAACATTTGCTTAAAAATTATAAATAGAACATACTCAAACTACTTATGGAAGAAAAGGATTATATACAGCTAATTGAGGAATTGATGTCTTTTAATATAATAAAAGTTACTTACGTTTTTTAGAAAATACTATTCAGTGTGAAATGCAAAGAACTTGCTGTTGAAATGCAACAGTAAATAGTTCATTTAAAAGCGTTTCAGTTCTTAACATGAAATGTTTGTCAATACTTAACTTTTACATCTTATATCAATTTAAGGAACAGTTTCTGAAATATTTTTTTTATCCATACCTAATAATAAATAAAATAATACCACGCTTACTTTTAAAAACAATAGTTTTTTTTTTTTTTTTTTTTTTTAACTACAAGAAAAATTCCCAATTGTTAAGCGATAACATTTTTTTTAACTTGGATTTCATTTGTACGCCGATTTTTTATTCATACAAATGAATAAAAATTAGGCGTGCAAACGCGAAAATGGAATAGCTTTAAAAAATGTTCAATGCAAAAGAGTTTTAAAGATTTCCTAAAAATACTTCATTTTTTATTTAAAGCCGTTGATTCCAATCTTTTCATACAGGCACAAAAAATAAATGAGAACAATGAGAATAAATAAATATAGAAAATTAAAACACACACACACAAAAATAATGTATGAATGCTCTAATATAGAAAAAAGAATAAATTAGCATAATTGTAAAAAAGTTACGAATTTTATAAGATTAAAATAAAAAGTGTTTAAAACATGACACACATGAATCGCACGATAATCCTATAATAATTCTCATGCATTTCAGCAAAAGCAACAGGATTGATAATCAAACAAAAATCTAAAAGAAAAATAAAGAAAAAAAGAAAAGAAATCTTTGGTTAAAAAGCTTTTAATCACGGGATGAATAAACAGCAATCGATAATTAAAAAAAAAAAAAAATGAAGAACAAGGAAGCGAGTAGAGTAAAGAAAAGAATTTCAGCGCCGAGAGTGAGAAAAAAATATTTCCTGCAATAAATTAAGAAAAGATAATAATTTATTTATTTGTAACGGCCGAACAGTATGAAGTTAAGGACGCCGTCCGTTGAAGAAGTCTTCTCAACTCAAATAGAAATGTAGAGGTAGACGAATAAAATCTGAGGCGCGTAACCTAGACAAGGAAAAGATATTCTAAATCGCAAGAGTTATTTCTCCCAGAACACTTTTCTTTTTTTTAAAAAAAAAAAAATGGATAAGGTTTTCTCTTTTTTCGGCTAAAATGTGTGTAAATATAAAACTAACAAGGAAAATTTTTGTAAAAGTGATCTTTCTTAGTATAAAATAAAACATCAGTTTAAAAACATACAATGGGACATCCTTCTGGAAATATTATGCCCAGACTATAATACTTTATTTTTCGGGAATGTACTATTAACTTGAGAAAAATGATAGATAAGTCAATAATTTCAGAGAGAGCCAAATCAGAATAATTGTATAAAGAAGCTTCTTTTTTTTTTTTTTTTTTTAAATGCTCAAATTACGAATATTGTTTGTTGAATGAATAAAACGATCCATTAAATATTATCTATTTTATTAATAATTATCATAAACAAAATATTTATTTTAATCAAAAATATAATTCTGAACTTTTGACATGATAATGAATTATTTGTGCAATTGTCATTACATCACAAGGTTATCATGACTGCTTAAAATTTTTCAGTAGCTGTTTGTTACAGAAAGAAGATAATTTTCTCAAAATAGTATAATCACATCAAATAGCGCAAAATAAAGGATTCTTTCCGCTCTGATATTGGCTGTTACCATCCGATAGAGAGTCTCAAAGAATCCCGTCCAGAAATCCTTGACCTAACTTTCGCTAAGGCCGTCTGTCAAGGCGACCGTTAGAATGCTGCTCCAGCTTTTTTTCTATCTCCCTGTAAGAGAAAGGGCACTTTGACCAAGGGCCTCACGATTCTTCAAAATTTGAAGAAATTCTTTGTATTTTGTAGAGCCCTTCAGAAAGGTTATATTTCTCACACATCTCACTCAAGAAAAATAAAATCTGCGGAAGCAATTGGATACAAATCAATGTACCTCGGATATCATTCCATTATATATAAAAAATACGTTCAATGAATACGGTGGTATTTATTCTCTGATTAAAATGTCACTGAAAAGATGACCCTAAAGGCTGTTATTTTCGCCGAATGACGCATCGCCATGAGCACTCCTGCATAGCTTTTGTACTCACTTCGCCAGATGAAACAAATATACAGAAATACCAATAAAAATAACTGAGTACCTATATCTTTTTCTTTTACACTCATCGTGTGTCGAATTTAAGAACACGACTTCAATAACGATAACTATTGGATAAGAGTCTTTAACAATAACCATCAATATTTTCTTGGTGTATATAAATATCAATAAAAGCATTATACCTTTGAATTCTTTTTGTCTAACTGCATCAAAATTATATAATAATTTTTAATCTAAATTGTATTTTTTAACTGTAGAATAATACATTTATGCATATTTTATTTATAAATAACCAGTTTTGACAAATTAAAAAAAACTTAACAAAAATGCCATTGTTCACCAATCATTGTTCGTCAAAATTACTTAATGAGAGGTTTTTGTGGAAATTCCCGTCACTCAGGATACTAACAATTGGAGTATCTAGTTGTGATCACGATACAACCAAAACAACAAGAAATTTTAAGAAACACAAATTTTTATTGTTTGAGAAAAGTAGTTTTTGATACTTAAAACATTTATTCTGTGACTAAAAGCGATGAATAAAAATAAGCAAATCACTTAATAAATTTTAATTTAACTAGGTTTTAATTATGGGTCAATAATAAAAATCATTAAATAAAATAAAGCAAAATTATTTTATAATTTTTTCACATCCAAGCAAAACCAGTGATTCGAAAATGACCCATGTAGAGGATCATTCATTCCATGCTCTCAACATACAGACATTCCCATTTTTGATCCATGTTTTTCATTTTCGTCTCATAACTAGAATTGTACATTCATTTTTAATGTTCTGATTATGAAATCAAAATAATAATTTTTATTCATTGATCACTTGCACAGCGTCCTCCTGGGAACTCGGTCCGCTTAAAAAGACAGACAAAAAATTATTATTCACATCTTTTTTTTCTCTCTCTCTTTCTAAAGTTTTATAAAGTCCGAAATAATTCCATATTTCGCATGTACATTTGTGACTTCATAATCTTTATCGATACTCCTTTTGCTTTCTATTTTAAACAAAGCATAATATTTTTACTGATTGTAAACGCCAGAGTAATTTTATTCCTATAATAAGATCGATTTTTTATTGCTACACACAGAAAGCAAAACCGATACTGTTAAATTCGTTCAAAAATAAGCTTTATTTTGGCTTTTAGGAGCTCCAACCCCGGTGGATTCTTTTGGCCTGTTTTCTTTCGCAAAACTTAGCTCTTGTCGGTAATGTTCAACGATAATTATTAAAATGGTTTATAGTAATCATGAGTGTATGAGTAATGACTTTAGTGAAAGTGGCATTTATTTAAAGTAAATTATAAAAACAAAACAAAAAACTGTTGTTAAAATCGAGGGTATTTAAAATATTAATCAATTTCAATGACAGGCGAGCACAGTAGCTTAAGTAATTTCTGATACCAATATGTGATGATTATTTTAAAAAATGAATTATGGTTTGATATACTCATAACATTGGATTATAAAAAATCGTAAAATAATTTAAATAAATGATATGAAACATTTATTCCAAAAAGTCTTTTTAGGAAATCATAATTATGGGACGAGTGGTAGTTGTTAAAAGAAGTTAATGAAATTCTTAAATTACTTCAATATTAATTACAAATCAGAATAATATTTTCCTACGCATTCAAAATCGATGCAGTAAATTTGAAAAATTCTTAATTAAATACGAACTCAATTTCCTGAAGTGCAAATTTAAGATTAAATTTTTTGTCATCTGATACGATTGTGAAAAAATTCTTATTAAATATTAACAACAAAAAAGCACAACTAATTAGTAATTTCTTACTGGTACAATCAAATCAACTTTAAAAAATTTCAAGCTACGAAAGCTTAATACGTATGAAATGTCTCCGATACTTAGCTTAGGAAAACAAGTTTGATTTCCATTTCAGCTTAAGAAAATAAGTTTGATTTCCATTTCAACTTAAGAAAATAAGTTTGATTTCCATTTCAGTTTAAGAAAATGAATTTGATTTCCATTTCAGCATAAGAAAATAAGTTTGATTTCCATTTCAGTTTAAACTGTAGGTTCTAACACAATATATCCTCATAAGAAAAAGTGGCCGCAAAACAACAAAGGTAAACAAATTTTAATTATATACTTTTAAATCATCTCAAATTCCTGTTATCCTAAAAGAGATAAATAAAAATAAAAATTTATTTATTTCCAAAATTAATTTAACCTGGGACATACTTAATTTTTAATAAATAATCAAAAAAATCGTTTCAGCAACAAGCATCAAAAAACATTTTCCGAAAATATAAAAAGAGTATTGTAAAAAATAAATAAATAGATTTCATAATGAGTTGTAAATTCTTTTTTTCACTTAAATAAATATTCGGGGGAGTTTTGTAACATCAGGAATAAAAATTATTCAGTATTTCCATTAATATCTGAACAATAAAGATAATTATAGAAGAAAATATTTGGGGATCAATAAATAGATACTTTCCTACTATATTAAAATTGAAACCCCACAGTCTCTGCTGATTTTAAAAACCTCATTCATTTCAGTGGCAATAAGAAATTAAAACAATACACATTTAGCTACGCGGCAGCAATCTCGTTGAACAACACTAGAAGAGCTACATAATTTCCTTAATTATCAAACAAGTAATGGATAAAGAGTACAATTCAAGAAACCTCGAGAAGCTGTTCAGAAACACAAATATACAAATATTTTTTTTTTACTTACTTACTTAAAGAATAAATTTAAATTATTAATATTTTAGAAACAACGTTGTTGTTTGTCAATAAAATAATTTTAAAATTTTGTTTCAAAGATGTCAATATTGAAGTCACTCAATATCAAATTTTTGAAGAAAGCTCGTTAGCTTTTTAAAAGTTTAGTGTGCCCTTTTGGATATTAAATAACAGGTACAGAAACCAATAATTGTAAGAAAATTTTTCATAATGATTATTTTTTTTTTAAATATAAACTTTAACGGTAAAAGAAATTTTCAATTTTTTTAATTATTAAAACAGTTTTTACATATCTCTCACAAAACATAAAACTTGACGATATGATGCATTATCATAAGCTACATGTTCATTGCGGCATGAGAAACATAGAACAGCTCTTTTAAATTATTATATATATATATATATAATATGAATAACTTGTAACTTTTAGAATAAATAAGTTTTTTCCCCCTCAGTGAGTGCCATATTTCCAACAATAAATAAAATTAAAAAAAATCAAAGATTTTCATTTAATAATACACACATTTATCATAACTTTCCCAATAAAATTCTCAAACTCTTTGCAGTTTCGTTCAAGAGTGTTTAATAAGCAGTGGAGACGAATCGATGGTTTCAAAACAATAAAAATGAGCTTTTCCAAATGTGTGATCAATTCAACTATAACTAAGTGATGCTCACTTGTCCCAAACTACTTTCTAATTGTAAAAGAGGCTTCATTATAGCAACTTTAAGCAAATATAAAACACCATCACGTAAAATTAAATGCCATTGCATCTTTAAGGTTATTCGTTTTTATTATAATTTCAGTATTATCCAGACGTAGAATTTTAATTTACATTAAATAGCATCGAATTGCATGAGTTTGGAATTTAATTTACTTTCTTATTTTTTCGTATTTAAATGCAAATTTTTACTATTTTTAAATGCAACTAATCGCGCGATATTACTAAAGTGTCCTTTTCATGATATTTCTAAGCTAAAGATGGTAAAATTATTTCTCCTTTTTAACAATCTCTATAATTGTTTCTCACAAGTATTGTTTGTTAAATGATCCACGAAGTCAAAATATTGCTTAAAATTGACAAATAAGAATCCTTGGAGCATCTACAAATTTTAAAAGAATTTCCTTAAGTTTTTCTCTTTTAATAGAATATACTTATTAATTCTTTTAGACATTTTTCTAGGATTTGTATTTCGAAATAACTATTTGTCGTTTCATAATATTAAATGTATTTCAAAAATACATTTAAAGTATGTAAAAAATAATTTTTTGTAATCTTACATCTATTTAAATATGGTGATTGAAGTTAAAATATTTCACATGTCAAAATTCAACAATCAATCAAAACAAGAAATTCAAAAATCGATCATTTTCCATTATATAACTCTTTTTGTAAAATTGTAATGCTATTAATCATCGATATTTCTATAAGGTAAAATTAAACTGAATGTAATTTGACAACTATTGCATTATCTGTCAGCATTTTATTGCTTTTGCCGAAAATTAAAAAATAGACTGTTTTGAAAACTGGATAAATCTCGTAAAATTTTCCATTTATTAAGTCTAGATAAAATCCTTCTATAAACTACTGGTTGAATAAGGATTGAACATATGAAAAGATGTATTATTTAAAAAATCATATTAATTTGTATTAGTATTCAAATTAACTCACAGTATCGTTCAAATTAATAGAACCGTAGAAAAAAATTAACCTAAACTACGGAAAGTATCAAATTATTCAGCTAACTTAAGCATTACGAAATATAAAAAAATGTATTGTTTTCAAGTGTTTTTATTGAGTTTCTATCTGCAAAAACCAGTATTGTGCTCTCAATATATATTTCAAACTAAACAATTATTTTTAAAACACCTCGCAAAACGGAATTAAGTCATTTTCGAAATTACAGGTGCTTGAATATTAAATTCAACAGTCAATAGCAGAAGAAAATTTCCTTTCCTTCAATTTTTTATTTATTTATTTATTTTTTTTAAAAAAAATCTTAGATTAGGCTAAGAATTTTTCTTAAACCGAAGCTATATTTATTTATTTTCTACTAACTTGACAGTAAGTTTGACTTAAGTTTACTTGACAGTAAACTTAAAAAAAAGTCGTAGTTAAATAATATCTTTTTAAGAGCAGTTTAAAAATAATATTTTACACATTTCAAAATTAAAAAGCAAATTTAGAGATCAATACACTTCTGATCATAATAAATACGGTTGCAATTTCTTAAAAAAATTAAGAAATTACAACCATATTTATTATTTTTTTGTATTTATTTTAAATACAATCAATTACAAGTTTAAAGAAGGATATTTTTTCACTTAACAACAAATCAATTCCCAAGTATAAATGCATATGTACATATACATGAGTGTGTGAGTGCACTCAAGCTTAATTTTTAAAAAAAATATATAACTAATAACCATAACAATAAAATATGCAAAATAAGAAAAGGACATCAATTTGATTTAAAACATTGATTATTTAAAAAAAACAGGATATACACACAACATACACAATACAGATCAGATGGATAATAACAAACATACAATTATCTTATCATTGAAGAGATTGCCGAGAAAAAAGAATCCACTATTTTATATGATTGAGCAACAATTTAATATTTTTAAAGCTTTATTACATCGACTAAGAAGAAAAAAAAAAAAAAAAGAAAAAAAAAAAGAAATGTCAAACAGATTTAATCCGTTCTCTTGCAGGAGAGACTGTTGAAAGAGAGCTCATCCAAGAGTACTCACGGAAAGCATCATTCCTCATTCCAGATGCGAGTGTAAAATGCAAATAAGTCTCCGGCCCTGAACATCCTCGTGTGTGAGAAAGGGCGGGGCCGCAGATCATGATAATGAGAGGAGGGCCGACACTTCACCGAGGCCCGGATGAGGATGCAAATAATTATTACTGGAATTTTCGGACCCTCATTAACATGAGGGGAGGGCTGGATGAAGGTGGGGTGGAAGTGCTAAATGAGTCGCAAGTTCAAGGTGCGCCTGTTTTGATTTTGGGTGACCCTGGAGATGGCGAATGTAGGTCAAAGCGGGAAAGGGTTAGAAAGTGGAACCCATTGATACGTTACGCGGGACTGCAATAATTCGTTGAACACGATGACATTTCTCACCTTCAAAACGGGATTGTCATTTTTATGTAAGCTATTCAGCAGATAAGTGGATAGTAAATACCAATGTTGGGTCGACCTAGAGATATTGCCAGTTATTTTTAGAACATGAGACAAAATTTAAAAATTAATGCGCAGAATGAAAATGTATACGAAATAAGGAAATATATAATATGTGAATTGGGCTTTATTGAAGAGAGAGACAGATGTGGGCTGTAGTCTGAATGTTTACAGGCCACACAAAATGATTGAAAAATTTTTTAAGAAAATGTCACACAGGAATAATATATTTATTAACCAAAATAATTAACATGAAAAAAAGAAGTAATAATTGAAACTATATAACAAGTAAACTTACTTTGGCATTTATCTGTATTACTGATAAAAGCATTAAATTTGTAGGTGAAGGATAAAGCTAATTGATTCTACAACTTTTTTAATTTAGATTAGTTAACATTTTTAATCAAATGTTAAATAATCTAAATTAAAAATGTTTCCTCCACAGTAAAATTTCTTATCTTTAAGTGAAATATAGAAAATGAAAAAAACAACACAATGGTAAAATTTTATAACTTTTTATCAAGTTTTGAAAAATTAAAATATTCTTTTCTTCTATTAGAAAATAGTTTAAGCAAAAATTTTAAACTAAGAAGAGGTGTTTGCTCGGACTATAAATAGAAAAGGAAAAAAATTAATGATATAATAAATGAAACTATATCTAATTTCATTTATAAAAGAAAGCTTTAAAATAAATTAAATACTTTTTTGTTGTTAGTATTTTAACTAAATTTTGATGATATGATATCTAAAATTGGGAATGCTGCATTATACGCGGTATCAATGCCAAATATAATATTTTTTGAGATGTATTGGAAATTCTAACTCTAAAAAGTCCTAACAAATTTCTCACACCTTGGGATAGAATAGCCATACAAAATTAAGAGCCAAATGGACAGCTGTCTCAATAGTCGATTTCCACCAAACGAAATAATTATAATAATAAAAATAAAAAAAAGAATTAATCTATAAACGATAAAAAATGTTTCTTTTTCACAAAAACAGACACCTTTCAAAGGAAAATAAAAACTTCACCAAGAGTAACACTTATGCAATAGTGTCAACATTTCCCACTTGAATCTCCCACATTGTGACAAGTCTGAAACTAGAAACTATGTAAGTTTTTTTCATGTATAATCCCTTCTTAAAAAAATATATTTTTTGCGAATCGATGAAGATTACTAAAATCGAAAATAAGCTTATTAATCATGAAAGCAAAATTTTTCCAGAGTAAATTGGAATCCATCTGATTTAGAGTATACGCGGTTAAAAATAAAAGGCTGTATAAAACATACGATGCAATATAAAAAAAAAAAATTAAATTTCAGCAAATACCGCATTCGGACTTGTGCATGATGATCATGCACAAGTCCGAAGAAAAAAAATTAAATCTTCCTTGCCGATTTAAGCTAACCATAAAGTGGATGTTTTGCCATGTCTTTTCTATTTTGCTTTTTCTGCTGTTCAAATTTCCATGTGTTCCTGGCTTGAATCCATAGAAAATGGCTTCTCAAACCAATGCTTTGGTTTTTACAAATGAAATCATTGTTTTAACAAAATGAACTTCGATACTATTCTCAGATATTCGATGGTAAACTTCACCTTATTTACTGCCGCTCGAAGAATTTTATTTGAAAACAGGAAGCAAATTCGTCGACAAGTCGGATTGATATCCGTCTCAATGCGATGTGACGTAGGTGATACGTTATTTGACGTCCTGGATATTTTAAACCGATGAAAATCTTAATAAAGTTCTCCTGATCTCAACTGTAATGAAAAAAACTAAAACTTTATGCCTTAAATAAATAAGTAAACAAATAAAAATATGTATAAAAAAATAGAGACTACCAGAACTGCTCAGGTTTTTATGGCTGGGTTAGAAACCTTTATAGGATTCATTTGTTATCTACTCTATCAAATCTCTTACGAAAAAATGGATTACCAAATGGGAGAGAATTTTTATATTTATATACCTATGAATGCAAATTTATAAAAATTGCAATAATTAATAGTTTCTCCGCATGTTTTTACTTCTTTAAAGAGAAATAAAGAGGATCTTCAATAGTAGAAATTTTCCACTCACTTCACTCTGATTTCGTATTTTACATCGGAATCTATGATGGCAAGAAACCTAGATTCCAACACGGAGGGAAATTTGGGAGAAGAATCTACAAATCTTCATGTCACAGAAATAAATGTAAAACAGAATATACTATCTTATTGTAAAATTTACAAATTTCAATCAGTTATATTCTCTCTCTTTTTTAAAAAGTAATATTTTTAATGAAATACAACTTTCTGTAAAAATTACAACTGCTACAAATGTTGCAGATGTTTTTCATTATGGATTCAACCATGTCTGATAATGTATTTTGAGCAGTCTGCAATATTTGATAACTAAAATTCCTCGACTCTTATAAAGCACATTTTGTTTTAGATTTTAAATGACATTTTTGTATGTATACCGATTTCTGAAACCAGTAGGAAAAAAATGAAAATTTACATCATGATATCTACTTTATTCTTTCAATGCTTCTGGATTATCAAATATTATAAAACATGTGTGAAAGAAATTTATTGTTTAATTTTGAATTTAATGCTTAAAAGGTAAATGCGATTAAATATATTGGATTACGAGTTTCACAATCTTAAATTATCCAATAAAAAACTAAGTATAGGACTATATTCAACAATTCCTATTAATTAGAGAATAAATTTTAATAAAATGAGCAGATTTTTCAGTTAAAACAATTTCACAGTTAGTATGTTTAAAATGAAAGAATGTTAGAATATTTACAATTTAAAGTACAAACTGAATCATTTATTTTTCAGCGTCATCATTGTAACTTGGAATGCACAAAATATATCACTAGCATATATATTTGCCAGACATATATATATATATATATATATATATATATATATATATATATATATATATATATATATATATATATATATATATATGTGTGTGTGTGTGTGTGTGTGTGTGTGTGTGTGTGTGTATATATATATATATATATATATATATATATATTGGATTGTTCGGAAAGTTATTTCGTTTTTCATAAAAATGAAAAACGTATAACGAATAAATATCGTATTGCATTGCATATTGTCCATTCTAGTCCAATAGCTGTAAAAGCTATTGGAATAGAATAGACAATGGATCATCTTTCTGATAGAAGCACGATTTCACACTCATAAAATGGTTGGTTTTTACTAACAAAAAGCTGATCCAGGTGAGAAAAACGAAATCACTTTCCGAACAACCCAATATATATATATATATATATATTTTTATATATATATATATATATATATATATATATATATATATATATATATATATATATATATATATATATATATATATATTTTTATATATATATATATATATATATATATATATATATATATATTTAAGAGACAGAGTATTAACACCTTATATATCTGTGTTTGTATTAAATAATATTTCAATTTTCTTTCATATTAAATATGCCTTAACTGTTATAACAAAAACTTTTTGTTTTGCACAAAAAATTTTCAAAACATATAAAAATAAAAATTATTTAATGCATACAACTTTTGAAATAAAAACTTTTCCCTTCAGATATAAGTGATGTTTTATTTTATCTACAAAAATAGTCCTGAAACAAACACACACATATTTACAGACATATTTAATTACTCACATTTTTCAATGCTAATCATATTTATTTTTGTCTTCACGAATCATTTCTGTAAAATTAAACTGTCATTTTAAATGCTTTTTTTTTTGAAAATAATTTTTGCCTCATAATTTAAAAAAGTTTATTTATAATAAAATAATATTCTTCATATGTAAACTACACATGTAGTATATTTACATAACATTTACTTTCTGGAAGGAGAGATGAAAATGTATCAAAAAAATAATTTGAAAAGAATGTATTGTGTATAAATTCATCATCTACATTGATTTATCATAAAGGTAATAAGAATATTTTATCAAAAAATTATTTTAATTTTATATAATTGATGCATGTAGGCAAACTAAAAATAAATATGTTTATTCAAATAACAACCAGTCAGTTACATTGGTTTTGTTATAATCAAAACATTTTAAAACTAATAATTTTAAAAACTTCTTCATGATTTTATTTTTTATTTATTAAAATTTTTCGCTCTACTTTTAGAAAACCATTTCAGAGTAACAGAATATTTTCCGTTAAATTTATTTTATTTTTTAAAACAATCAGATATTCATATTAAAAAAATTTAATCAGTTTACATGGATAACATAATTATTTTATAAAGGAATACTTAAAAACTTAAGATAATATTTCTCTTGAGCTGTTATTATTTGTATTATAAGTAATTATTTTTTCTTAACTTTTGCTAATTTCATACAAAATTTAATAATTGTGACATATCATTTTTTCATGAAAGTATATTTATTTTTAGCAAAGATAAAGTTAATTTTTATATAATACTATATATATATATATATATATATATATATATATATATATATATATATATATATATATATATATAAGTAAGCGTGAAATTTCCCATTAGTGAATTTTTAAATAAATTATAACTATACATTTTTTTTTTTTTTTTTTGAAAACAAACTACTGAAAATTATCTAATCTGATAATCAATAGGATAAAGATTATTGGCAACATTAAACATGAAATTATTTAAACATAAGAAATTAATCCCTGATAATTCTTTCCCTTCAACACTTACCTTTTTAGAACAACAGTCTATTGTTAATTCTGAGAAGAGGTGGAAGATTCCTCCCTGCCATCACCAGTACGCGCGGCTCTTTATACGCCCCCAAGAGTGACACAGCCTCTTACTTCCAGACAAGTAACCAGCCACATGACGGGTCTCTCGTATTTTAAAGGCAAAAAAAGCTTTGAGGTCTGCTCTAAATGTGAAACTTCTCAACACATCCAGGATTGTTTGGGACTATCCAGAGAGGGCATTTACTCATCCCCCCTTCTGGTCCTTCGATTTCCTCAGGGTCAATGATCTGATGAACCTTATCTGATTTCGTCAGACATTTGGAGGATAAGCCACAACAAATTAGTCGGAAAATGAATAGATCATTAATTTATTGAAAATTAACAAATAGTGTGAAAGGAAGGAAATCAAAGATCAGCACTTGGAAGTAGGCTAAAACTCATGTGACTTTAAAAAAAAAATCTGACTATAAATTCAAAATTGAAATCATATCCTTATAAGGAAGAATCATATTAATATATTTGGAAACTCTCTAAAATATTTAAATATAATTACCATATTATGTCCAACAGAGTAAAATATTTGTTTCTAAAATCTTAATCAAAACTTTTTCGAGTTCAAAACTTTTTGCTATCTTTCCAGGTCTAAGAAGCATTCAAAAATTTTCCTTTATGAAAAAGATTACAACGGATGCTTTTATTTTTTTCACACATTTGGATATGTCTGATCAGTAAATGAACTGCTTTTTATCTAATAGTTTTTCAAATTTCTTCTTTAAGTGAAAATACGTTTCTTTGCGTAAACTATCCTTAAAAATTAAGCATTATTATAAAATTGCATTTGTATAATAAATTTCAGAAGGGAAATTTCGATTTCCTTTTTAGTAATTTTGATTTACTATTTGAATTTTATCTTTCTTAATTTTATTTTTAAATTAATAAAATGTTATTTAATTACTATCTATAAATATTAAAAAGTACAAGTTTTTCATTTTATACCTACCATATCCTATAGTCTTCAATAATCAAGCATTTTGAAAACAAAATGATATTAATTATTATGAAGAACTCATTTTAATCAAAGAGTAAATTAATTATGAATGACTGTACAAAACTGAATTATGACTTTTTCTAGCATAACAAATGTAGCATTTTATTTTAAGCATTTTTATGAAATTAATATAAAATTAATCCTCACCACGCATGCGCGATGTGAGTACTAATAAATATTCTTAATATTGAGATCATTTCTACCGTCAACAGCAAGTGTGCTGAAAAATAAAATGGTACTAGAAGGTTATTAAAGTCTAATAGTATACTGGGAAATTAGTATTCCACTTTATTACATGATCAATTATTGAAAAATGAAAATAATTATTTCAGAAAATATTATATTGTAATAATATTTTTAAACAATTCAAGATAATTTATTTGACAATTACTAACTGAAAAATTGGTGATGGTCAATTGATAATTAAAACTTACAAAATTCCGAAAACCGAAGTTTTATTCGCATATTTTTCTTAAAATATAGAAATATTTAGAGCATTATATGAAGACAAGGAAATCCAGTCAACAAACAGCATTTTTCCACCTATAAATTAATTGATTTGTAATTAATTTGGAACGAATCCCTAGATAGGAAGAATTCACTTTCTAAAATTCACAGTTAACATACAGTAATTATTAAGCATTTAAAAATAAAATTACTTTAGTACAAAAAACTTTTAGAAATGGAGCATTTTCCCAATAAAAATTCACTGACATAAAATTTACTCTTAGCTGATCTAACTCTAAAAAGATTTAATTTACTTTAAAATTTCGAAATATTATATTTATGGCTTTCATTAAAGATATATGATTATTAGTTCGCAATGTGCAGTGCTTTAAACAAAACTAAACAGCTTCAAAGCCTTTTGAAAAAGTTATTAAAATATTTGCAACATTTACTTGAATATTGAAAATGAATTTTTGTTTGAACAAAATAGAAGAAAATATCAGCAAAGATATGTAAATAGAAAGGATAGTTAAATTTTTTATTATTATTTCACTTAGACTTTTAACATGCATTAGTATTGAAAAAAATCACACAATTTTAAAACTTTTTTATTATGTAAAACAATATAAGAATAAGGATATATATTGCAGAATAAAGTTTGTAATTCATTAGGAAAAAAACACTATTCGTATAAATAAAAGGCTTTTTATATAGTTTTGTAATCGAACTACACTTTCGTATTTTTAATATTTTAAATTTACGAAGAAAAATTTAACAAATTTCATATTTTGTCCAAATTCTGTCAGCATTTAAGAATTTTTAAAAATTGCACAGATACAGCACAACAAAGCTATATTTCAGATCTCATCCGAGGAACATATCTGAAAAAGAAACCGAGAGACATGCACAGCACAGTTTCTGAGGATGCAAACGCTAGTCAGCAGGGCTTTGCTGTAATCTCATCACTGATACGCCCGTCTGCCCTTGGACCAGACAACAGCCCCTCTTTCGATTCCACAACGCAGAAGAAATTAAAGTCAGAATAGATGGAAATACTTGCGCGATAATTTCGATATTTTATCGTTAAGATAACACAAGCTTATTTAGGTGCAATAAATACTGAGCGAAACTAAAGCCTATTACGGAGCGTATTATTGTAGAAAGATTATTTCTTTCTACAAATATAGGAATATCCACTGGCAAATCAAAAAATTTAATGTTGACGTAAGTAAGGCAATAGTCTTAAAACTCAAAAGAAATTTCTTACGAACATTATTAATTTAGAGCAATTATTAATTTAGAATTATATTAATTAATGAAAATTTTAAAAATTTAAATCGTCCTTGGCGATTTCTGCTGTTCTATTGTCCATGTGTTATTGGCATGAATTATTGGAAAACGGCTTCTCAAACCGATGCTTTGGTCTTTATATAAGAAATCGTTGCATTAACAAAATGAATTTCGACACTATTCTCAGATATTCGATGGAGAATTTCGCCTTATTTGCTGTTGCTCGAAGAATGCAATTTGAAGTTAGGCAGCAAATTCATCGACAAGTCGGATTGACCAGGCTTTCACTACGATGTGAGGTAGATGAAACATTATCTGACGTCATGAATATTTTAAACCAATGAAAATCGTAATAAAAAGGCGTACTCAGGATCTCAACTGTATCGAAAGAAACAACCACTTTATGGTTAACAAGTAGTATTTTTTCGTGAGAATATATTAGTATCAGTTTTGTCGGGTCATTTTTTTAAAACAATGTTAAACGGAGAAATATTTCGTCAAATATTGATGAGTTAAAAAAGTTAACACTGATATTATGAGTTTTCAGATGTTTTTCAGTAACTTATAGAAATATGTCCAAAAAAATATAATTATTATAAGCAGTAACAATGCTATGATCATCGTAGCTTTGTGGTAGAAAGATGGTATCTTTTCAGAGCAAAAAAGGCGAGGGTTTGATCCCAGCCGCAATTGAACAACATAATAAAATGGATGTTGATCGTTTGTATTTTGCATACATGTCTGTCGGAGTGCATGTTTTCTGTATTTCCTCCTATGCAACACATGAATATGATTCACTCATATATGAAAAGAACAGCACAGATGCCGTGTAGTCCAGGATGCTAAAATCTGAGTTTGAGAATATTCTGGCGGATTTTCTTATGTATCTGTCAACCTGTTTTTTTTTTTTTTTTTTTTTTTTTTTTTTAATCATGCTATGCATATGGAGACCTATAAGAATAAAGTAGAAAATTTTACTTTGGAAATCCTAGTAATTTTTCATCGCTAACATCACAATACGTCATCTTGACGACATTTCTTCCTCGCGAAAAAATTCAGAATTTGAAATCCTGGATTACACGACAACTCAGCAAAAAGAACTTCCGAAAGACAATTTACGGGGTGGATTATGTTGCTTAGAAAGGATATTAAATGTATAATGAAACGGTATAAAAATAACATTAACACGTATGGTCATAGTTTTAAAAATAATCTCATGATATGAAAAAAGGCCCAAAGATTAAGAAAATTTGCAAACTTTATCTGGGAAACGTTATCTTAAGTTTTATATAAGACTTGTAAAAAATAAATATTATTAAATAAATAAAAACATTATTTTTGAAATCTGTACGAGCGTTAATAGATAAATATACCCGTAAAAATAGTAAATTAAAAATAACGCTTTTGAAATGAATAAAATTATAAAAGTTGACCAAGAAGCATCAAATTAAAAGATTAACTATAAAAGTATATCACAGCCTTTCAAGAAACTCAATGTATATAAGTGCGGTATTTAAACAAGCAAATGCTTATTTTTCAACAATAATGAAAAAGCTTCAGAATGACAATGAGCGTGGCACTATACAGAAAAAATTTAATTTAAAAGAAAATGCAAGCGTTTAATATATTTCTTGTAAATATTTTAATTACATACTTATAACTTGAAATATTGTGATGAATGCCTAACGACATAAAACAAAGCATCGTTGAATGAATGAAAATTTCATTTTTTGTAGCGTTAATATGGTTATTTATTCTATTATACATTTGAGAGTAATTGTTAAGGTTACAGTTAGAGTAAATTTCAGCAATTATATAGAAACCACATTAGGATCAGTTTCTAGAAATCAATTAAAAACCTTTTCGAAATAATTTTAATCAACTACCGGGAATTTTTATTGACTTTCTTGAGATAATCAGTCTTGAAGTAAGAGTTATTTATATGAAACAGAAAATGCACATTAAAAACATAAAATATAATGAACAATAAGCTTTATTAAGAAAGAAATATTCCATTTGCAATTTTTTCTAATAAAAGAATCCATTGAAAAAAGTTTTAGAAAAAAAGATATTTAAAAATTATAAATTTAAGTTTTGTAAGCTATTCCAAAATATAAATTTTATTACACTTAAAATTTAGTTCTATAATCAATTTTTGAATTCCAAATGCTTAAATCAAAATTTTGAAACAATTTCAAATTCTTTTATTTCTTCAATTCTTATTCAAAAAAAGTATTTCCCTCCTCTATAAGTAATTTTGAATTAAATATAAAACTATCGAACTAAAAAAAAAAAAAAAAAAAAAAAAAAAACTTCAGCTTTGAATATTTATTCTCGTATTCATTACAAATTCAACATTCAGTTAGTTAACTAAAAATTAAAAAAATATTAATTTAAGCTTATTTCAAAGAATTTTTTTTAAAGACAGCATATGAAATACGAAAATGTTATAATTCTTCGATCTGTACCTCAAAATATTATTTTCTGCGCTCATACCTGAAAATAACATTTCTAAAACTAGTTTTAAAAATGTTACTCATGAAATAGTTTTTGAAATGTTTTGAATGATTTCTATGTATATATTACCAATTTCGCTTGCATTTTTTATGGTACTGAATAAAAAGCTACCGAGACGATATATTTCAGGAATATTAGTAAGATACCCCATTATATAGGTCTCATTTTATTTCATTTTCAATACTCGACGATTTACAATAAATGTATTTAATATATTACAAATGTTTTTAAAACATATAAATATGCAAAAATTCTTGTTTGTCTCTAAATGAAATTTATTTAATTTGCTATATAAATCATGTAAATTTACTCTGAAATTTTACAAATAAGCACACTTTTACTAAGCTCAATTAAATTAAATTAATTAAAAAATACTTGGTTAAAAATTAAAAAGATTAATTTCTGTTTATTATTCTAATGGTTGATTAATTTATAAAGTTCATTAATTAAATAACTGTTCTTGAGAAATTTGTTGATAATTATAAAAAAACTGTTTTTACAGTATTCTTTTTTAAAAGACAATAATTATAAAATAGGAGAATGTAAGTTTTTAAGATATCTCAAATTCAGTCCATTTTGTCTCCTAATAACATTATTTTAATGATTTTAAGTGATTATCATCCCTTTATGTCGGGTGGGGGTGACATTTTGCATAAAGAGTTTGCTTAAATTTTTTTCTGGATCATACACAAAATGACCTTAACCACACCAAATAAACAGTATAAGATTTTGATCGCTCCATCATATCAGAATTTGTTTGCACTCTTGTTTAAAAACACACTTAGAATGGCTATTTGAACTAAACTGCATTACAATTTAGTTTTTTCTGGATGTCATAACCGTAGCTACATTTCTTAGAATTTGTTTGAATGATTTCAATTCTGCATTAGATTGAACTTAGAAGTGGGTCATTGAGTGAGATTTGAGGAGCCTAAAATAAATTAAGCTTATCTTTCACCCATTCCTATTTCTTGTTAGAAGAGAACAATTTTGACGAGGAAAATAAAAATAGTGCAGAGGCTACTATGCTTATTACTTACAGATACATGTCATCTCAGTAACAGTTTTCAATCCACTTCCTTCAGGTTTTGCTTTCATTCCAGATGTTGCTCTCGTTTATCTGTAATAAGAGTTTAGAGCTGATGAGAAAAACAACATAGCTTCTTTGTACAATATTGGGAGATATAATTTTATGTAAACAGAAACATATGTTAGACAGATATGTGTATACTGTATGATTCAAAAATGGTATTAAAGAATTAAAAAAGGATATACATAGAATTAATCTTCTCATAAAAATAGAATTGTAGGGAAAATTACTCTCAAAATGATTTAACAATCTATAGCTAATCCCAACGGATGTAAATTAATATAAAACTAACCTTATATGATAATTCCAGTTAACATTAACATTACTCATTAATAAGTAGTTTAAAAAGTAAGTATTTTGTATATATGCCTTTTGCAAATTCAAAGCCATTTTGTTAGAAATAATTACTTTAACTTCAGTAATTAAAAATAAACATCACAAAATAATTTTTAAAAAATGAAGCTCAAGTCTGTATTGAAAAGGAAGGAAAATTAAGTTTTTATTAACTAACATACGGCAAGTAAAAAAATAAAAACCATGATTAAAAACTTAGTATGGAAGATTTCATCGATCCAAAGATTATGTCCACAAATATGTATCGATATCTTTGAACGAAATCCTTTCAGAAGTGTACATGCCATGAGCTAAGCATACTACTCACTTCCGGGTAATACACAGAAAATAACAATTTTTGTATTTACTCTAATGGCAAAATGACTATAAACACTTCACATCAAAAAATTGTGAATGCTGCATTCAATAATTTTACAACAGGGTATATAAATTATTGAGTCAAATGTTTCAGTTATGAAAGTTAGAAATTTATTTCGTGTTAAAAAATAACTGCAAAAAGGTGTAACAATTTTTTGTAAAATTATGATAAATCGTAAAAATAAATATTGCGGGAAAAAAAAGAAAGAAAGAAAAAAGAAAATTGTAAGTTTTGTGATTGACTGTATTTCAAAAATGAATTATACTTGCTAGTTTTGATGATTGGAATTTTACTTGGGTTTAAGAATTTTTTCACGCTTTTTTAGAATAGCGCATGTGATATTTTAATTGCACTCAAGATTTCAATAAAATAAGAAATAAATAGTTTAAATAGGATATACGATTGCTTAATAGTCTTGGTAGAGAGTTTCTGTTGAAAATATTTTATTCAATTCCATCTAATTTATTTCATGTATTATTTTATTATACAGTTGTGTATCGCCATAAAATATTTTACACGTTTTACATATTTCATAAAAAAATAGAAAAAGAATAATATCGACTATTGGACATTGTTATGAATCCATATATCATCTTATTTAAAGAATGTTGTCATTTTTGAACATATAAAATTATCTATTACGTATTTGTATTATTTACATTTCTCAAGACTTGCACAATTCAGCAGAACATGCGAAGCAGTACAAATTTCCCAATATTGGCTGGCTATTAATTTGACTTTCCCTTTGGGATATACAAATAACTGTATGCTACTGGAAACCACAACTGAATTCACATTTCGTAAGCATTTCTATTCAATAAAATTGCTCTATTAATGGAAAAAAATGCAATCAAAGTGAAAAATGATTAATTGCTCGCCTTTAGTCTGTGAGAATCATCACAGAATTAAGATATTTGTAAATACTTTATTTCAAGAGTGTCAGTAGATATATTTAAAAGAAATTTAATTGAACGTGTCATATATTCCCTTTTAATAATTAAATACATGGTTCAGAAACATTCATTTATAGGTGAACTTTTAAAGGAAATTATGTTACCTAACAAAATTTTCTAATAAATAGTAAACATTTAAAGATTTCACAATATTGATCTGCTGTAATGTTATTTCATAACATGATTTTAAATTTAAAATATGTCACATGTAATAAAATTTTAAGAATAAATATGAAATACTATAGATTAGAAAAAGACATGAAAGAATCAGAGTAATTAAATATGATCACACAAAAAGTTCAGTAGTATTATTTAAATTAATAAAAATTGTTATAGATAAAGTAAGAAAAAAAAAACATGTCAAATTGTGCCAAAAACAAAAAACTTTCTTTTTATAACAACTTAATTCGATATATTTACTGTGTCTAATTGCAAAATAAAGAATAATTGATAATTTTAAGGTAATTTCATTTCTGTCATTGTAAAATTGGATACACCTAAATTTTGAAATGCTCGTTATGTTTAATGTTTTTTTTTCTTTTTTTTTTTTTTTTTTTGTTTTAAGGATTTGATAAAATATTCATGATTACAATATTAAATGAAAGGCAACTATTGTTTTAACGATTTACTTTTGGAAAAAGTTATATAACGATTAAGGGTGGGTTGACTTAAAAATAGAATTTTTTAAATATAAATAAATAAACTATTCATGTTTTATTATTAATTATTTGTATTAATTTGTTAAATACATAATGTTTATCTAATATTAAAGCAAATCTGCTACATTAAAAGAAAAAAAAATCAAATATCATAATTTTATCTTTTCGATATAAATATAAAAATTTCATTAGTTAAAAGAATTTTCTGGTGCATCTCTCAATCAAAAATATAATAAAAAATTAACTAATTTCGCTTGCTGGCTATTTAAATAAATTTCAGTTGTGTCGATATTCGATAGATGGCGCTCTACCCCGGAGCACAACTACTCTGGATACAACCACTTCTACAATAGGTGAGAGAAAGATGGGATATTTTTGTTCTTGCTTCTGAATCCTCCTTCGGCGAGCAGTGAAAATAAAATGAAATCTCTCCCTTCTCGAAGAGAGGGAGCGCTGTCGGAACATGCGCAGATGGAAGCGCAACTAAGATGAAGCGCATGAAAACGGAAAAGAGCATGTGCGCTCTCTTCATTCACTCTCGAATGGAATAAAATCCAAGTCGCTATGAATTTTGGAGGTCAGCTCTATCTATTCCATTAGTTTGGTAAAATAGTAGCCCATTAAAATGGGATCAGACTCCCTATATATATTAAAGGTTATGATTTTAATAATTGTTTTTAATTTTTTTGGTTGTCAAAAAATAACTGCGTATAATTTTCCTAGAGTCTTTTTTACTGTTCAAATTTCTTATTTTTCTTTCTAAAGATATATATTTGGGTGCTATGCGTACGTTTTAAAAATTCTGACAATTTTAACTTTATGCTAAAATTTAAGATACGTTGTTATTTATTTTTAATGCTAAACCAATTATTTAAAAAGAAGATAATTAAAATAATTTTAGTTAAAATAAAATTTTAATAAGGAACTAAAAAATACTTGTACTAATGAAATACATTTTTCATAATATATATAATAAATTTGTGAAATAAAACTTATGCGTAAAATGTATTCATTCATAGTATTTTAAAAAACAGCGAATATAAGCAATGAATTTAATATAAAATATTTTTAATAAATTTATTAATATTTAATTAATAAGATCAATCGAATGAATATGCATGTTAGTGCAATATTTGACTATATGTAGGAGGACACGAATTATGTTATGAATTGAAGAAAATTAAGAGTGGTGTAGAAAATAGAAGAAGCAACTAAAATAATACAATAAAGTATCATCAGCATTTTTGAAACTGGAAATCGTGAATAATTTTTTTTAAGATATTCAAAAATATTCTCATTATATTATTGCTAATGAAGAAGTTAAATAAAATTTTAAGATGAAAAAATAAAATATCTCTATATAAAAAGTTTTTAATAAAATTCTATACATCAACATTTTTTTCACGAAACATAGATATATTTCAAGGTAAAAATAAATTAAACCATATTGTCACCATTTCAAAGTTATTAGATAATTACATTTTATTTCTACAAACATTTATTTGAGAAACATTTAATTAATTTGTTTTAATAAACTAATTTAATAAAAAACTAAAAAGATTTCGATTTTACTTTTTAAATAATAAAGAAATATATTGCTCAGACGACAAACTTCATCAAACTCTAAATTTCTTTCTCCATAAATAAAAAAAAAAAAAAAAAAAAAAAACTGAGAGATTTCAGGAAATGTTTACAACGCACTCCTAAAAAATGTCTATTTTTAATATGTTGTGTACTAATTCCAAAATTTTATTTATTATAGATGCCGCCATGAAAAATGCAAGTGTGAAATTGAGAAAATTTATTGTTTGCCTGAGTAATATTACTTTATATTAATATGCACTAAGAAAAGGTTTTGTAATATTGCTTTTTGTACCTTAAATACTTGTTTCTAATTTACAAAGTGTGATAATTTAACTATAGACGTCAAATTTATTTAAAAAATTAACCTACGTATGCTATTATAAAATGAAAGTTAAAGTTATAATAATTAAATTCATTTAACAGCCAAGATAAAAAAAAAATATTATGGAAATCATTATGAATAAAAAAAATTTTTTTATCCAAATTTAAATTTAGCTAAATAATGGAAGAAATGTGCTGCTCTTTATTATAAAAAGTTTTATAATAAAAAGCTTTATAGAAAGTTATTTTTTTACTATCTCAAAAATAATAAAAAAAATTATTATTTTTGAGAATAATTGTTTATTCAGGTATTTATCACAAACAACACGCATTGACATATCACAACATATTATAACTAGTGAATAGAGAGCATGCATATTATTCCCATAATGAAAGTTTAAACTTTAACTAGCTGCATTTTTTTACCTGAAAATCAGAAAAAAAAATTCGCTTACACCTTTTTTAATTCACGAATCAAAACAGAGGCAGTTTTGCTAATTTTGTATTATTTATATATGTTCCTTCATGTTGTTTTTCTTTTGAATAATTCCAAATTGACCGATGTTCTTTAGCAATTAGCAAAATGTTTGTGAAAAGCATATGGAAATATATATATATATATATATATATATATATATATATATATATATATATATATATATATATATATAGCAAAAATTAATTAATCTTTTTGTAGTCAGTCTTGCACAAGCCTCTCATTTTCTATTTTATTAGAATTTTGCCATGATCGAATTCACTATGTTTGGTAAAGCACTCTTAACAAATTTGGGGTATTTTGAAGTTACTATACTGAATATAATGAAATTTTCTTACTCACGCAAATAAATAAATAATCGGCAAAATATGCCCAAGCAGATCTCAGATCTTCAATAAAGGATTAAACACTAAAATCATAGAGAAATACTCATCCTTTTATAAAACGAGAAAGAAATTTGCAATGTTTTCACTAGTCAACACAAAAATTTTCTATAGTTTGCAAAATAACTTATACGGCAGAAAGTTAAAATATCTCCGAACAAAAATATATCCGTAAAAACTTCAGTGTCCAGTTAAAAGTAAAATTAAGATAACTCAAATCATTAGTTTCCCAGAAAAATAAACAATACAAGTTAAATTTAAAATTCGCACGATTATACCTTCTAATTCCTTTTCTTAATTTCACACATAAAACGAAATTCAAGGTTGCTTGTTTACTTGCCACTATTGTAACATTTATTTTCTATAAAATGACATTCAATTTTAACAAAAATAAAGTGTTCAAAATGCATAAAATAACATTAATTTTATTAATTTATGAACTGTTATAAAGGCACCCTCTAAAAGCATTCATTAAAAACAATTGCGATTTTAGTCTCTCAAATGGCTGTGCGCTGCATTTCTTTGGTAATTTCTGTTTAAAGAAATAAAAGGATATTCAATTACTGAGCACAATATTGCGGATGGAGAATACGAGAAGACTATTAGCTTTTCAGGTTAGTTTTTGTGAGCATTCGTTATAAATTACAGGTTTAAAACATTTCGTTAGTAAAAGTACCTGAGAAGTACAATGCATACAAATTGCCTACAAATTATAATAAATTAGTAAAAAAAATAATAAACTCGTCTTCCTATTTCACTTCAGAACCGTGTTCTTTATATATATATATATATATATATATATATATATATATATATATATACTGAGCTAAAAGGGAATTTATTATATGTATATAATTACTAATAATAACTAATATGAGTACCATTTCAAAAAGAGTAAATGAAGAAGCATTTAAAAAACTTTTCGAAGATACTTCATAAGTCTGAAAAAATAGGATATTCCTTTTTCCGGATGGGAGAGGGAGTTGGATTTACTAATTAACTGAATATTTTGATTGTAAACGTGCCGGAGAATATATATTTTAAATGAAATGCATCCGATTCCACAAAATAAGCGTTCTTAAGACAATAAACCTTCCCCTTTTTATCCCTGGTAAGCGGTGATTATAGAAATAAGAATCCAAACGACACGTAAGGAGATGGAGAGTCTCTTTTTACTTTCACAATCACTTTCCATCCCATTTCGTAATCTGTCAGCGCGGGGGAGGGTTGGAATTGCTCTTTCGCCCGCATTTCGTTCCCTTTTATTTCGTTATTATTGTTGTTATTATTTTTCCCTGATGCCGGAATGCGAAGGAGAGAATGACGTCAGCCGCCTTCGGAACTGACTTTACTTCCGTCTTCAATAGATAGAGTTGATAATAATAATAAAAAAATTGCCGAAGGTGGCGCGGTTAAAGTGACTGTGACGAGGGAGCTGGATAGGAAAAAAAAATGAAAGGAAAAAGAAGAGGAGAAAGAAAGAGTGAGGGGTGGCAGAGTCATCGAAAAAGAGGTCACACGAGCAACACGTTGGAAGAGAAGGAGCTTTCACTCACACGAGTCGTTCCTTCCCGGTGCATTTTCATCATGAGGTCTTCCGCTATAAAGGCGATTGGAAAATACGAACGCCCATTTTATAAAACTTTATTTTGATAAATGCTGATAAACTCCTGGATAAATGGATCATTGAGAACTAACTTGATAACTGGCTCAAAAACTTGATAACTTCCTGGTAAAATTAACAATTCCCATCACAGTAACATTGATTAATATCAGTTTTCAATAACACATACTTAATATACCCATTCTTTAGAAACTATATTATTAAAAATGTAAGTCTATATAATAAAACTATTCTTTTCCGTTTATCAATAATTCAATCTATATTTTCTCCGTTTGTAATTTAATTGATCAATTGAGATCTCATTTTTAAATTTAGCACAATTATAGAAAAACGTGCTTCCTTTTTTACAGGTATACATATTTTAAACAAACAATTATTTGTTTCTTGTTCCAAGCACGTAAAACTATAGTTACAATTAGAACTACACAGAACTACTAACTCGTAACTTAAACTCTTGCAGAAAGATTTCGTTTCTATAATATGTTAATTCAAAATTAAAAAATTCCAACTCTAATAGTCTAAGATAAAATCTAATTATAATCATCTAATATCGGTGTGATTTTGATATTTTAATATTTCTGTAGTTTCATATAAATATCCCGCTTTGATTTCACTGTTTTTCCTGTAGTTCATATCAGGGAACTTATCTTGCCAATAATTTCTGTAAAGTTCATATACATTTTATTTGCTTTCATATATTTAAGCTATCAATATCTTGCTTTCCGCTTTTCTTCTACTGTCCATGTATTGACATTCAAACATGTTTATTAGAATTAAAATTTCTATTATTTATATTGCACATCAGGTCATAATTTATGAAATTATGTTTATTATAATTTAAGCTTATAATGATTCACTTTACATATATTTTCCTGATTAATTATCCTACAATCAAAGACATAAATATTTGCCGCGTAACATTTTTTGTTACAAGAGCATTCATTCTTGGACGATATCCAAACGCAGAAAGTATGACAGAAATATTCATTTTCAGGCCTGGCCCTCTAGTGCCAAAATTAATTAATTGCTCAGCGAGTGTTATATGTGACTTGAAGGAGAGAGCGGCAACCCTTCAACTGTGATTTTAAATAAGTTATGAAAAATAATTGGCAAGTGTGATTTGTAATACCACAATACTAATGTAGAAAATGACCCTATCAACATATGACTCTTTTAGACGAACGTTTCAGCGGTATGTAACATTAATCACATAAAAGTATGAATCCACTGCTACAAAGCACATCCTATTAATATTGCTTTGTAGATTACAACAAAAATATGCACTCTTAAAATGCTTATAAGTATTTAAATGGGTTCTGTCCTATAAACAAGCTGATATTCCACTTTTTCCATTTATAAATTATCTACATTTATACATTAGTAATTAAAAGGTAAATATTTTGTCAAATGCGACGTAAATTGTTTCAAAATATAATTTTTTTCTTCAATTTTTAAATTTGTGGCATTTTTTGTCCGACAATAATTTTATTAATAATTTATTCTTTCCCTCTTATAGTGTGATGCTCACCTTCACAGGTTCGCTTAGTGTAAAAAAAGTATAAAAAACGTAGAAAAATCAATTAGAAAAATTAAAGGTAACCAAAGCAACAGTTCATTTTAGTTGCAAAAAATTAAATTGAGCAATAGTAGTTGAGAAAAATGTTAGTAAAAATATATTAATCCCTTTTACTATAATTACACGAATTATTTTAAAACTGTAAAAACAGTAATTCTAACTCCCACAAAATACATTTACTTGTATTTCTTTTTCACAAAATTTATTGTATCCATCACAATTAAAAATGTTTATGCGATACCACATAGAAAATGTAACACAAAATTTTGGAAATAAAATATATGAACTATTTTTTAAACACAATAAAAAATGCAGAAAATTTCAAACCAAGATAAAGAGAATTTTGAATACAATTTATTACCAGAGTTTTTGAGCAAGACAAAATCTGTCTCTATCAAAAAAAGACGCTAAAATAATGTTATATTTTTGCAATTCTAAAATTTTTCATACGATACATCAAAACAATATGGGGAAACGTACACCCAACTACATAAAGTTAATATGGATACGTTAAAACATTTTCAGTTATATATAAATGAGAATGAAAATAATTGAATGCAGTTATTTTGATTTTCAATTATGTAAGTTACTCCAAAAGGAAATCAAAATAACTATAATATGAATTCTTTTTCATATAATTATTAAACAAAAATTAATTAATCTATCTTAATGAGAAAAACAATTTCAAGTAGATTAAAGCAAATAATAACAAGTGTTCTATACAACACTGATTCCAAACTTCAGAGAAAATGTTTTTGAATTTTCTTGATCATTTTAAATTGAAAGACAGGGGCAAAGAGCGGAAATAATAAAGATAAGAAATCCAAAAAAAAGTAATTATTAAAAACAGGTACTAATAAACAATATAAAAAAATTATGTTTCATTATTCTGTCAAAATTTCACCAACTCTGTATATATAATTAAATAAACAATATTGAACAAAAAAATTAGCAAAATATTTTCCCAGAAATTACAAAAGTTATATTGTTTTAAAACAAAACTTCTTTATCATATCAAAACACGAATAAATGTTTTTTTAAACTAATTGCTTAATGTCATAACGACAGTTATACTCATTTTACACTGTATTTTGAAAAAAAAAAAAAAAAAACAATGTACATAATTTTATAACTTAAATATAATACTATGTCAATCACTTTAATTAAAATTGCGTTTTTCAAAGAGAGAAGAAGGGAGAATTCTATTTTTAAAAAATCTGTCTTTTTATTACTACCAGAAACAGTTTAAAATGTTTTTATTTATTTTTTTATTTTCCAATGATATATAATTTCACTCTCTTAAAAGATGGCATCTGCAAAAAAGCATATTCTATTAATATTGTTTTTTATAAAGAATTAAAAAAGAATATTAGCATATTTTACTTCTACTAAAGGAAATCAGTTCAGTAATTATAGAGAAATTCAAATCAAGCAATAAAAATAACTCTTAAACATATTCACATTATTTACTTTAATGAACAATATTTATATTTATTCTAAATATACTATGATTAATATGTTATCGTAAAATAATAAATATCATTTATATTTAACTAATATTTTTTATATTTTGTCTTACAAATCATGAGCACAAAAATCAAAAATTTTAAATAAAAAAGTGCAATATCTCAGTAATTTCTTACAATGGAAATCATCGCTGAAGTATAATCAATCCGCAGATGTGTGAGTTTAGTTAATTTTTAAATATTATTGCTTTTTTACAAGTACTAACCATGTTAAAATAATCATAATCAACCGAACTAAAAACTTCCTTATGAAGTTATTTTATGAGTGATAAATTTACTAATCAAAAATATTGCATTGATTCATCAGAATGAAAAAAATTAGGTATTAAATTAATTTCAAAATTTATTTCTCAAAAAAGAATTAAATGATTGATGTCCTTTAATGGAATTCGACATGCTCAAAATATCGATGTATGAATGATGGGAAGGTTTTGTGAAAACATTCATTTTGAACAATTATGAATGAATCCATTTTCAAAGCTGAAATTCAAAACGCGAGCTTTTAATTTCAAAAATAATTCAGACTTGCTTTAAATAACATTAAAAAATAAAATAAAGGTGATCCTAATGCAAAAGGAAGAGCAGGCGCACATTTATATAAATTTTTCAACTTCTTAAATAGTTCTTAATAGCTCTCTTTCTCTCTCTTCTATCAGATACTTAAATTCCATTACAAAGTAACAATTATAGTATGAGTTTTCATATTGAAACCATTCATACTAATATTTCAAATGACATTTCACCGTAAATAATTAAAAATGCTTAAAATTATGGAGCAACAATCAGAAGATTAGTTTTCTACACGTAAGATAAATAATTATTAGTAAAGAATCAATTGAATAAATACAGATTTAAGTATACAAGTGGAAAAAATTAAATAAAAGGAAGATATAGAAAATGTCGATAGTAAAAAAATGTTAGTTCGTCTGTACAAAAATTGATATTTAAAAAATTAATGCTTATAAATCACAACAAATGCGTTATTTCAATACAACCGCAAAACTGTAACCCATCCATCAGAAGCAAAGAGATAAGGGTATAAACTGAGCACTTAATGACTTTAGTATTGCAGTATTTCAAAACAGGAAATAAATTTATTTCCTATCTCGGGACTCTTGATAGTTTTGAAAGATACAAAAGCTAAAATTATTAGATAAATAACCACGAAATCAATAATCAAAATAAAAATGCATAGATAGAATTTAAGCATATTTCTTAGGATTATTTAATTTAATCAATCCAATGCAAATACTTTAACAATTGATAATGAGAGGAATCGGATTGGTTATATGAAAGAGTTTCCTCGCAATACATGATTCTATCAACTACTCTTACAGATCGAAGAGAATCGACAAAGAAATGCAGGTGTAAATAAACATCTTCTTACATCAGGCGGCATACATTGAAAGCATTCCGACTTCATTTTTCAGAATTTTCTAACCAGACATCCTCAACAAAAAGGTAAGAAATCTAAACTATTTTTTAAATTAATAATTCTTCCTACAATTTATATTGCTCTACAATTATATATATTTGAATACAAAATGCTGAGAAAGTGGAAGTAAAAGTAAAAGAATTTAACTCAATATAATTTTCGTTTCAAAATTTACTTATGAAAATGAAGATTATATTAAGGCAACCATCATTTCAAAAATTAAAGATTATCTTAAAAGCCTCTCATGTTCAGCAATATTGAATAAAAAAATTCGTAATCCTAAGCCAAAACAGAGGATTAGGAGCATTTTTTATTATCTTAAAATATTTGCAATTCTATTTAGTACAAGCTATACATGTTTATATGTTTTCTATTCTGTACACAAGATATTTAACTATTTGAACTAAGCAATATTTTTAAATCAGTCACGGCAGTTCTCAACATCGGAATCATACGTTAAAAGCAGAAAGAAATGTGAGTTTCCTTGCAACACTTACACTGGAATTTAATTTTACAATGAATAGCAAAAAAGAATGAAATCAATGATGGAAACAATAAGTTTCTTAGATTCCATAAAAAAAATACTCCATAGAAGCAAAAAAATACCGATGCCTCATTTTAGAACTCAATATAATTTATGTTAGATGCAAAAATCAATGCCTCTGTACTAAAAAACTTTCCGCCGCGGAAAACGATTAAAAATTATTGAAAATGTATATGACAAAGACTTTATGAGAAGTCAAAAATAAACTACATTTTGATTTCATTGAATAATAAAAAATAATAAAAGAAAACTGATTAAATTAAAGCATTAATTTAAAATATCAAAAACATAGTAAAGATATACGTAAATTTCTTCAAGACATTTAAAAATAAAAATTCGTTATTTTAATTAATTTCATTGAATTCTCATAAATCACTTTTAAAAAATTTAATAAAAAATTCCTGAAAATTTTTCATAAAGTTTTAAATAACTATTTAGAAAGTTTAATAGAACATTTCCAGATTATTTTCTTGATGCAAAAAATAATTTATTTAATAAAAAAATATATAGATATAACAGTCAATGAATCCACATTATTTCGATGATTATACAAGGAGAAAACATTTCGATTGAAATTTTTTCATTTATCGAGCAAACTAAGTAACTTTTTAAGAACATTATTATATATGAAAGCTGCCAATGGAAATATTTGCGATAGTGACGTTGGTCAAACAGCTATTTTAAGCAAATTTTGCTTAACGAATTCGGTTCTACTTTGAATACAAAAATTTAACCAACATATAGAACCTCAAATAATATTTGTATAACTTTAATAGCAATAAATATAAAAAATACAAATCGGTCACTGAATTTTATCCTTTTTATTAAAAATCAATTATAATATATATTTTTGAGAGAAAATTTATTCGTTATAAAAAGTTGAGCTGTTATACCATGAGAGGATCAAAATAAAATAATAGTATCGCTCTTCCCTGAAGACAAAAATTTAATCCTCACAAAAATTTTCAAGGAAATTGCTAAAAATATTCTAATTATTTAGATTTTTCTTAGCAATATCACTGAATTTTAAGTTTTGAAATATTAATAAATTCCTCAGTATTTAAATGAATACTTTTCCATTTGCATTGGAAAAGTGAAATTTATGATAAAGCAATATTCTACGTTAGTAAAAATAAAGAAAGGAAAACTGTGCGATGGGTACATATAAAAATAAAAGACAAATATTTCACTAAAAGCTGATAATGCAAAAGAAAATAATTTTATAATGTTTAATAGGTAAAAATCGATTGAAGTTCAATTAAGCTCATTTCCTGTATTCAATGATTGATCTATCGATTCTGTATGTAGAGGAAATTGGAATGCTTTGTCAGTTTTTATTAGGCTCTAATCTTCTCCACTATTATTTCAATACATATTAAATTCCAATTACGAAAGCTAGGGATCAAAAGTTGAAATAAAAACTTAAGAATTGTTATCTTTATCAAAGCCTTATTTGGATAAATATGTTGTTACGATATTCCTATTATTTAAAAAATAGTTATATAATGTACAAAAATAAAAATACTAGAATGTGACACATGAGATTTTTGACAAAAACATGAACACGTTTAAATAATATTAATTAACAAATTGTGTTACTTTAATGACTGACAGATGGATAATATATTATTAAAATAAAAAGCAAGAAAAACTGTAACTGATTATAGTTATTTGTAATTTTGGGCATTTAATAAAGAAAATAATATTTAACGGAGCTAATATATGCATACATTTCAGTTAGAATAATTTTCTCAGAACATGTTCTTTTTTACTATAAGTACGTTTATATTTTCAATCATTAGGTACACTGAGTCTATTGTTTTAAAATGATTGTACTGAGTAAAGAAAAATGATAAGATATAAAACAAAAATGACAGCATTCCGACGAAAAATATTTTAAATTAAAATGGCAGAGCATTTATTTCTCTCTCTCTTCGTTTCCCTTCAGAAATTTTGCTCACGGACCAATTCATTTTGTCAAAAGAAACCAATTCGAAAGAGGCTATAAGCAGATGTGAGAAGATTTTAAAGAAGAGAGGAAGAGACTCGGACGTCGGGGGTGGGGGCTAAAAAGATGTCACTCCTCGCTCTCTCTCAAAATATTGCCATAACGGTCCAATAACCACAAAACGATCCCGGGACGCAGTCACTCGCTATCCCCCCCCCCGGAGCGATAGCCGGCATTATGTACCCGTAAAAAGCAAACAAAGTAAATAAACCGATATTCTGGTCGAAACTGTATTCCAGGCAATAAAACGAAGACCCTAGACTGGCCAGCATGCCAGAAAATAAATAAATAAAATACAATTTTAGAGAAGGCAAGGGAAGAAGAAAAAATATATCTACCTCGAGAAAAGGGAAAAAATAATGATAAAGAAAAAAAAAAAAAAAAGAGTCAGCCCAGCTCAGCAACTAGCACAGCTCCGGAAATTTAATATATATCCCCGAAAATAATAATAAAAAAAATCTCCAGGAAAGGAGACGAATCCATTTGAAGAAAAAAGTAGAGGGGTGGGCGAAGGTTTCCCAGCGCTTAAAATGCAAGCGATGCAGCACACGTAGATAGACCAGGGGGGGGGGGGAATTGCTCTCCTCGAAACATATGTACAACGCCGTACATATCCACACAGATCTTGAGATGAAGGTCCTTTCGTAGGAGTACGGGTCTCATCTCTCCTCAATTCTTTTTTTTACATATATATATATATTTCAGAATTTTTTTTCTTTCTTAGGCATTTTCTCCCATTTTTTTTTCTCCCCAAAACTTCATCTCTTTCTGGCTCGAACTTTATTTATTTTAAAACATCGATCCCCACGTCACCTGAAAGAGCACAAAAACGGAGACGGTGCGAGGGAGTGTTGCTCAAGGAGGGGGGGAGGACTCAGAAGCTGAATTATTAACGAAGACGCGTTACATATTTATTCACTGTGAAACAGTGATGAAAGAGAGAGACATGGGAATGGAGACTGTTCGACATGAATGAAAATTAGATGATATCACAGGAGTGAATGATAGAAGCATGGAGACCCTATAAGAAGAAAGCAGGTCACGACTACGATTCTCTAAAGAGAATATTCCCATGAAAAGACCCAGATTAAAAGGAACAATAATCACCCACATTATTGAAGAAGAAACCGTCCGGATAGGAAATGGCGGTAAGTCTCATGACATATTCAGAAATCAAAAGTCCATCAAAAAACGTCATGGTGGCCATCATAATCATTTTGCATCCGTTAGTTTGCACTTTCTTTTAGAAAATTTAAGACAATTTATTTAAAATATTATTATTTATAAAAATATTCATGAGTGACATTAATATAATTCTAGGAAAATGATCTAGATGATTTTGCATAAAAATTATAAATATATAAAAGAAAACTTCAAAAACGAAAATCATAAATTTATTTAACTCATCACTTATTAAACATGGATGTTATTTATGATCTGATACTTTTTAATTATTTTAGATTAGATTAAATACAAATTAATTATTTCTAGGAATACTTATTCATTCGTACTTCAACATTAACTAAAATAAAAAAATGAAGTGGACGGCTGTGAAGAACGTCCAATCAACTTTTAATCACTTTGAGATCAAATTATTCATAAACTGCTCCTACTCAAATTATTTAATTTCTATGGAATATTAGTTTTCTTAAATTAAAGAATTTATTCATTGCTTAAACGAGGAAACAACTATAATTCAATTTTTTGACATTGATTTTATGCAAATAACACTTGAATAGCTTTGTGTAAAAGAGTCTAACAAGTTTTATTTAAATAATCGTGATGAATAAATTTATAGGAGTGCTTCTGAAAAACATACATTGCAACAACCAACAATCATAAACAAAGCAGAAATTAATGAACCAAATAAATTGGTTATATATAAACAAACCATTCAAAGATTTTGCTTATTTTTTTAAATTTAATAAAAAAATCTAAGGCCAAATATATGCATTAAGATATTAAAAAACGACTGTTATTTTATTATGAAATGAATTATAGTTCAAAGTAAAACTATATGGATTGCTCTAAAGAGATGGTTGATAGCTGCATGTGATAGCAACGATCGCTATCTTTACTCTCTCAAAACATCATGCGATAACAATCCATTTTGTAAAAAACTTTTAAGAGAAACAAATAAATAAAACAGATTGGCAATAAGTATTACAGATTTTGAAAGGAGACCACGATTCAATTGATGTGTGGGAGTCCATTCAATTAGAAAACCCGATGTTTCTTTAGATATTTTAGTGACAGCCGGTGAGTTTTGAAATTTTATTTCATTTCAACAGCATAAAGTTATACACGAGTACGTTTGAAACCTGGACAGAAAAATTTTGAATCATCGATTTACTCTACACTAGCCCGTTATTTGTATCCAATCCGATTTTTTTACCCGCTCCCGTCACTTTCTGCCTTATTCCTCAATACTAAACAAAACTAGAACAAAAAAAAAAAAAAAACCGGAAATTTAATACTTTTATTCAACTCATAAGCAGTGTGTGTGTGTATAGGCTGCCTCGTTGGTCAAAAAAAAAAAAAAAAAAAAAAAAAAAAAAATAGTACTTAAAAATTTAGGCATTCAAACTTGATCACCAGAAACTAAGTTAGAATTCAAATTAAAAAACATCTGCTTTCACTTCCACGGCATCTGTGACTCTATGAGATGAAATAATAATTTGAGCAATTTTTCTCAGAAGGGTAATCTGCAATTCCCCAGTCACTGATTTTAGAAGAGGAGCTTCAGAAAGGGGATCCATGCAACGGGCAGGATAAGTACATTTCACAGAAACGTTGAAGGATATATTTAATGCGCAAAAATATCGTGTGTATAGGACGGAGCTTAAAAAAGTCGGGCTGCATAATATAATCCAAATAATATTATTTTACATCCCTGGCATAGAAAAATATACTTAGAAAATAACTACAGACTTTTTTTAATATTTGATTAATAAAATACCATATTTATCAAGAGGAAAAAATAATTGAAGAGATTTGGCACAAATTATTTAAACAAAAAATACATGTTTCAAATTAAAAAAAAAATTCTAGTCATTAACACTTATTCAAATCCTCCATTCTTTGTAAAAATTACTTTATGATGTGTTTACCATGCTATTTAACACGAGATTGAAAATTAAATTTCTTCAGAATTATCTTAACTATTTCTCATGTAACATAAGTGATGTTAGTGAAAATAGGATGTAATATTTCAAAAATACTTTCAATTCACTGAGGAAGCTAGTGTAATATTCTAATGTAATAAACTTACTAGAATTAGTAAACATAATGGCTGATTACAGCTGCAGTTTAATACACGTGAACTGTACAAACTTTTTAAATCTTAATTTCAAGGAAAAAAGAGATGAATTTCCTAGCGCAAAGCTTGATAATAATATTTCATTGTAGCCTCTAAATGCATAACTTGATTAAATTTCAACAACTCTCACAATTATAAAAAAAAAACAATGTTTTAGGCAAATAAAATTCTATATTTAACGATTTCTCGATGAAATTTGTAATTAAAACTTAATTAGAATAACAATATAACAAAATTGACTTACATATATATCTGTATTTGACTTGAATATCACATAAGCCGCGTGGAAAATTTCAAAATTTATAATCGTATTGGAAATTAAAAATCAACATGAAAACCTTTATTGCCATTTTGACTGATTGATAAAACTAATGAACATAAGCATTTCAATATCGTGTTGTCAATTTGATAAGGAAAACAATCATTTTAATGAGAGATTGATATCACACACATATTCAAAATCTTTGGTCACTTAATTCTTTGAAGGAACTCTTCACGCGCATTGGAGGAAGCAACGTTACATTTTTTTATCTTACACTTAGCATCGCATTTCAGCCAATATAAAGAAGAAACATTTATTGAGTAAATTCGAGACTTCACTGTGAAGAGCGGTCACTAGAAAAATGTCAGCTGTAACAGAAAATCATCAAGCTTAAATAGAATGCAGGACACTTAACAAGCTAACACAAAATTCTGAGTTGAGAGGGGTATTAGAGAAACTAATCAAAGAATTAGCTATTTATTGCTTTTAAGTTGAACTCTCACTAGGTGATTAATTGGAACGCGCCGAAATAGTAAAATATTAACAGCATAAAATCTTGTTATCAAAAGTGTATTACTACAGATAAATCAATTCAATCTTCATTATACATAATTCCAAATTTAGAAAAATATACTAGCATCCAGTTTTTTTAGTTATTAATTATATATTTAAAGAGTTTTTGTTTGTTCTAGGTTGTTTTTATTTACAATAGTTTTAATAAAAGAAAATTTTAATAAAAAAGAAATAAATTTCTCAAGTTTTACAAAAATCTGATAATCAATAAATGCTTTTTTTTGTTTATTTTATACTTATTTTTGCCTTATATGATTCTTACCTAACAGCAAAAAGGCATCTCAATGCAAATAACTTTTATCGTTAAAATATTACTATGGAAGTAAAATCATAAGAACTCAAATAATACTGTTTAAGGGATATGGAATGAAAATTAAGCAAATTTATAAGTAGAATATGAAATGAAATACGAATAAATAAATAAAATTACGATTTGAAGTGAAGAAAATTATAGCATTGAATAAGTTACCAAAGAGTCAGGTTAACGAAAGGTGGAGCAGAGGTTTTCCACGATAGAAAATATTTAGAACACGGCCTTATCTTTCACGATAGCTAGATGATTCACGAAAAAAGAGACACGAACAGCCATTTTTATTCCCGAAGTTAAACAATCATTCTCGAAAACATATCCACAAAAGATGGTAAATAAACAGTGGCTGCAATCAGAAAGGCAACCACAAATCTGCATTCTTTTTGTATTACATGTCTACAATATTGCATTAATATTACAACCACTATATTAAATAAAGCAAAATTCGGTGCTTTTCCATTACACCCCCGCTTTTGATAATCGCCATAAAGGCAAAGAAAAAATAATAAATTATTGTCATAAATATTCCATTTTCACCATATGTATTGTTTAAAAATGTTTATGTTTTCAAAAAATTCTAAAAAACTATACAAACATTTTATTTACATTTTATAAACTAAACAATTCTTGAAACGCTGATGTTTATTTCTGACAGAAACTGCTTAGTAATCTCATTTCAATTTTGCTAAATTTAGTTTTTTTTTTTTTTTTTTTTTTTTGTGATTTGTGATCATAATGCTTCTTTTAACCGACAAAATTATCTCCAAGCAGTTTTTTGCACCGACTAACTTTACTTTTGTAAATCCTTTAGCTTGTTTATAATTGTTTACCCATTTTTAATAATTTTTTCCACACAGACATACAAAAAATTCGATTTAGTATACATTATATTTTAAATCAAATTTTGAGCCAATAAATTTATCGTATCTACGTTACATTACTTTCGTTTCTCCGTAAAAAATGCATTCTACTTCTTTATGATCAAAAGCGGTAGTAAATCAAATATGGAAAAGTACCTACAATTTTTAGTAAGAAAATCTCTATAGTGTATATGTAAAGCTTTATACGGTAAAGAAAAAAAAATTCAGGGTAACCCTTTTGATTTACAAAAACTAATTCACATTTTAAATATTTTTAATATGCACAAATGAACATATTATTATTTCTTTATTTTTTATAATTTCATTTTTCACAAATCAATAAGTAAAAACCATAAATGGAAATACAATTGGAAGAATATATATGCACATTTGTTATTTTATTTCATAAACTAATTTTTCCTAACACAAATACATTTTATAATTTTTTTATTAGAATAATAAATACAAATGTTTGTCAAGAAAAAATTTAATAAAAGACATATCCGTACGAACAACATACTCATTCTAAACTTCTAATTACAAAAATAGCACGAAATAAAAAGTTTTACTAAGTGATTCCGAAAGTCACTCAATAATTCAACTACGAAGAAAAGACGTTATAAAAATATATATTCAGGATGAAAGAAGAAATTTCATAAGGTAAAGATAGTTTATTTTTATTTCAAACATGTCACTACAGCAGTATATATTAAATCGATCAAGTATTTGTATCACATAACATGCTTGCGCAAAAAGCATGCGCACTACTAGGTTAAAGTATATTAAAATAGGCGTATGTGGGTGTCTTTATAGAATACTTGGCAACTATTTGAGTCATGAATTTCCAACGAAAACCATTTTCATCGAAGTATTCATAAAATATATTCTATGAAAACAATAAACTTAAGAAGTACAGAAATTGTAGGGTAAATTTGTGAATACACTACATAAAAGTCATATAATTAAAACCGGAAAGTATCTAGAAAACGGTATAACCTTTTATGTTTTAAATCGGAAGACGGTATCTGATTAAAATAGCAGTGAAGGTAGGGAACCGGCCTAAGCAAGAGGCTTTTGCCTCTTCCTCAGACATCTCCGCTCATCCGTCAAACGCATCTTCCCTTGCATCCATCATGATCTCCAGGGCCAAGCAGTTGCCAACTGGGAGAATCTTGGCGAGAGATAATTCGATGGGCTAGCAACCAAGTTTGTTTACCTTCTGTTATTGTGTGTTTTTATTGAAAACGTTCTCTCCTATAGAGAAGCGGAGCTTTCGATGGATCGGACGCCAAACGAACGGAAGATTAGACAGAGCTCGCAGAAGTTCAGCCAGTCTTTATGAAAAATTCTCGCCCCATTAGATGCATGGCAAACGGTTAACTACATTTAAGATAACCCGAATTGCTTTGAATTTTTGTTTTCCTTTCAGACAATGAATTGAATTTGAAATGACTCTTCAAAATAACTCACATGAGGTAATTTGGATTTCTTCTGTCTTACCTCAATATTTTAAAAGGCTTCAAGAAAAGCGTTACAACAGGTTGCATTTTATTATAGCATTGTTCGTTGCATATTTTAGCAAACATGAAACCAGTACAAAAATTTCTCAATGGAGTAGATCCCACATATGTTTTCATTATTACTGTATTATGAATAATATGTGTCGGGAAAAAACAAAAAATATTGCTGCATAGTGTCAAAAAACTATTCTTTTCATTGAATACTAGTTTTTATCGTAATGTTTGGGATTGCATCTTTGAGTTATTTTCGTATATTCCCTACCTAAGCAATCCATAGATATGGATTTAAGTATAACCAAAAACATAAAGTGTAATATTCCAAGGGAAGAGAAGAAGTAAAACAATGTATATTATTTTTTTTTAATAATAAATGAACGTAATTTCAGTTACAATGTTAAATAAAATATAAATGCTGGTCACTTTACACTACAGATTTAGAACGAATCACTTAAAACCAGACATTCAAATAAAATAAGATGAAGCCACATGCAAGACTTATGGGAATGCAAAGATTACCATAAAATGAAAACAAGTAAATAAATAAAAATAGAGCATGCAAAAGTAAGAAAAAGCTTCCTTATTTACAAACAAATTATAATTTAGTTGTTAACACGGCAAACTCATTAAAATCATTTGAATTTTTAGTCAAACAAATAAAAGAAATATAATATTTTCATTAAAAAATATAATATTTACATTAAATATATTTACCTGAATGTCAAATGAGTTTTCTTATCCAAAAGATATTCTATTTTCCAAGAGAAACAAAAAGAAAAAGATAAAAATTGAGGGGAGAACACTTTTGAAGAAGAGTACATCTGCCTGGATGAGGAATGCGGCGGATAATTAGCAACATAAAATCCAACTCTCGATCACATTATTTCAAAAGAAAAAAATCGAATCTAATAGACCGAAAATATGATTGGTGAAATTATTCTAAATCACTTTTTTCTTTAACAAAAAGAACAATCTAAAAAAAACTAGCTCATTGCATGAGATAAAGCTCACTTTCATACATTTACACTTATGTTGATTTTCTTTTAAACACAGATCAACGCAGGGATTCATGAAGTTCTTATTCTTTCTTTGTTAATCCGAATCATAAATTATTTAAAATCCTTAATTTATGTATGATACAAAAAAATTAAGGATGAAACATACAAAATTTTAGTTCTATAATCAAAAAAATCATTTAGTCATTTAAAATTATTAAATACCAGAAGAAAGAACAAAATCTTCCACATTGAATGAGATCGCGAAGAATTTAGTTAAAAAAAAAAGTTATTTTTTATTCGGAAGTTCTCTCCTTAATATTTAAACAGAGAGTAATTTGCATTGCTTTGCTGCATTTTTTTCCTATCAGAATGATTCCCATGGACTGTACATAAAAAAAGAATATCTGGAACAGGCCGATAGTAAAAAATTGAATTAAACTGAAAAATGCCAATATTTTTTTTAAAATTTAATATACCCTGTTTTCTATTAATACAAAAAAAATGATTTAAGTATCTCCGAATGAATAAAAAGACAATTCATTCCATCGTCAAGTTTCATCTCGCGTCCCACCAAATATTGCTTTGAATATGGCTCGGAAATCACAATTCTTTCATGTTTGCAAATGAATGAAAGTATTTTCAGTTACAGCTCTTCTTATTCGTAACAGAATCACCACAGCATATAAAGTTTAAGTTGAGCAGCAACTGAGTGTACTTCTTAGTTTCAGGAAGTAATTTTTAGGAAGAAAAATGTATTCATTGGATGAATGCCTAAGTTAACTATCTGCATTTTAATACGATCTATTATAGACTAAATTGATAAAGTTATCGTTTTGTTAACTATTAATCGAAGAAATGGATGAGTAGGAGATTGCCAAAGGATATTTTTCAGACTTTTGCTAGCTGGGAAAAAATGTTTCAGACATCCATAACTTGTGCTGATAATAGAAATAATGCGTTTGTGGTCATCAAGCTGCAACATAATTATTAGGAGGAATAAAGAATATATTGAGAATTCATAAAACCAAAGTAACAAATCCGAATTTCATGCTTTGGTTCTCAATGTTTAAATTTCGGACGAAATGTTTGGAGGTACAGCAAATGATATATATCTCATGCTGTAAAAGAACCGAGTGATCGTTATCTAGTTTCTATATATTATACTTTTAATAAAACTCAAATGATGCGCAACAACTATATGTAAACACTAACAATCAATCGAATTATATTGAAAATAGGATTGATTAATTCCTATCACCAGAAGCAACATACGTGTTTACACATTCAATACAAATCATCAACTAACTCTTTCTGTACAGATGGAGCTCTCAGCGCTGCGATGGGACTGTTTCACAATTGTGAATATATTCAATTAATCCAAAATATACATATATTTTTTAACTTCTCTCCTTATAAAAATATTAGATTTTTCACCTTAAATAAATGGAAATATCCTCAAATAAAAAGAAAATCGTTTCTATTATACAAAAAAATTTAGTTTTATTTACTAATTCAATATATACTGAGCTTCTGCACCGTCAACATAAACAATATTCGACAATTATTTAGGAAAAAAAATGGCTTTGAAACCTAAGCTATTTTACAAGTTTTACAGGCAAAATATACAAGAAACACAATATTAAAAGTGTTCGGTAAATTTGAATGGATTAAATAAAATTCTTAACGTATAAGAACATTCAATTTATTAACTAATGTGGTGAAATGAAGAAAATTCCGATTAATAAAAAAATATTTACAAATAATAAAACCAACAGTAGATCCTTAAAAGAAATCTTAAACTGCTTGCGAGAAAGAAGAAAAAAAAAAAAAAAACATTCTTAACCAACATTTTTCACAGAAAGCGTCTATGTATTTGATTACTTTTAAGCGAATGACTCGAAATTAAATTTTAACCATGAAAAAATTGTGGATAATAAATGGGTGTATATGAGAATTACTCTCTCCATGAAACAAATTCAGACGCATCGAAAGCAAAACAAAAAAAGAAGGGAAAAAAAGTGTTGCGAGATAAAGTGTATATAAAATAACCTAAAAATTCCGTTGGACGAGGAAAATAAAAAACATAACTATTTGGAAAGGAGCCAACTCCGGAATGTCACAAGAGCTTCATAGTAGTTACAGGACCATAAATATCTCGTTGGGAAGGGCAGTACATACGAGCGTTTTAAATATTTTGAGACATATAAAATATTTCCGAGCACTTCCCCTGGATGGATGGCTTCCCATCTTCATAGGTGCTTCCCAAAAGGAAAACAATGAGGACTCATTTAATTCCATTCCTTTCATGATCCCTTCAAAGAGCAACTACGGCCATCCATAAAAAACAGAAAAGGAAACATTTAAGCCAACTTCTGGAAATACTGTGATGAAACAGTCTTGTGGAACTGTTGAAATAGTTAGATAAAAATTCCTCTATTTTATACGAATGTTTGAAGCTGAATACTTGTGTGAAGGATGAAAATGAACCCATGAAAATACTACGATTACCTCGAATCCATTGCGTTCAACACAGTAAAAATACGTCATCAAGTACAAATTAAAGAGGCTGAAAGGTAAACGTTGCAGCATTGATTTTTTAGCGAAAAATCAGGAACTCTGCATATACAAAAATTCACAAATAAGCAAAACACCTTTTTTTTTCAGAAGACCAATATATAGGAATTATATTTTATTTGGATTATAAAATTCAAAGTTTACCTGAATTTTTTTAACTGTAATTTCTGAAAATCAAGTATAAACTAACTTAACTATTGAAAATTTTAAAAATCACATTAAATTTAAAAATTTCCTTTGAAAATTTTAAAAACCATTTAATTATGCATATTAAATTTTATATTCCAGATTATTACTAAAGATTAAAGGTAACAATTGTTATTAAACTTACAGTTTGTACATAATTGAATAACATGATGTTTTTCGAAACTTGCATACAATTAATATTTTTAACTCTTTATTTATTAAGTTATAAATATTTTAAAAGAATCTCATTAAATTTTTATCATGATATATGATAATTTATAAGAACACAAAAAATGAAATATTTTTCAATCTATGGTAAATGGATTAGCTTGGTATTTGATCTGAATAGTAAACTCTAGAATCCTAAAATGGTTATTAAGAAAATAAATTTCAAATTAGTAAAATATGAATTTTTTTAGGTGAGTTTCAGAGGAATTTTGCTTAATATCATTGATGATGATAAAACCAATATTAAAAAATGAAATGAATAGATGAATAGTGTGAATGTAGTTAAAAAAAATACAAGTTATTAATATAAAATTATGGGTTATATTAATATTTAATGAGACATTTCCTGATTAGAAATTCTTGTTCGATGCCGTATGTCGTAAAATGCATTTTTAATCTTTCAAATAAGCTATTATTTAGGTCTATGAATAATAAATTCTTTTATGCAAAATGCAGACTAAGAAATTATAATATAACAATTACCTCACAGAGGTCATAAAATATCTTTAAAAATAATTTCAAATTTACAATTTTTGTAATTTAAAAAATTACATAAGACAAAGTTTTATTATTAAAACACCATGTTATCAAAAATTGCCATCACGTTTGCAGTCAAATAGGGAATTCATTTTGCATTATTCATATAATGATAGTATTTACCGAGAATAACTGATACAGCTGTTGTTATTTTTTTAATTGTTGAAAAATAATTTTAAAATAAAATTAATTTAAACATTTCAAAGTAAACATCTCAAAAATTCTTGGAAAATGCATACTTTCTTAATTTGCAATCAGGATTTTTTAAGAGAAAATTAGTAAATCCTAATCTCGAATATAAAAAAAATAACATATAACAAATATTTTTTTACAGAAAATCGCCTGAGGAATGGGAAATGGTTGTCGATGCGACAAGAGGCGGAATTCCATTTGTTGGTGCCTAAAGCAAACATCGACAACCAACCCAATTGGGGAAATAAACGGTGAAGTGATAAAAGTCGTTGGTGTAGAAAGAAAAACAGCCCTCCTCACTCATAAGGATCCCACCAATGGCTGTTCGCCTGTGGTCACTTTCGCCGGCTATTTCAGCATCCTTGGCATTTTATTGCCGGGGAATATACACCATTTATTTCACATTCACCACAATAGCTGACAAAAATTGCAAGAATTAAAAAACAATAAGCTATTGATACGTTTAGGCAAAGTTTTAAAGCATCTATTCTGAATTTTTCAAATAGGCTTCTATTTTTTTAATTTCTAAGCACTAAAAGGTTAAATTTTCATTTACATTTCAAAGAATTTAAAAACTAAATATAATCCATAGATCTAGGTATCACAATTAGAAAAACAATCAATACAAATTTTCCTAAGCCAGAAATATAGAAAATTATATTTTATAACTCTACATTTTAATTATAGGCAGGGAATCAATACGTTTATAACAAGAGGGAAAAGATTTACACATTCATTCAAAATCACTTTCAGACATCAGTTTTTGTAAAAAGTAATTTTGTAAAAACATGTTATGAAAATGGATGTTTATGAACTTAGCATAAATTATACCATTAAAATTTATATTTAGTAGTAAAATTTTAATCAATATCAAAATCGTGATAAGAGATTATTTTTATAAAATTCTAACACATTTTGGTAAAACGGAAAAATAAAAGATTTAATAAATATGCAAACCTTTATATCAAATATATCGGCATTCATCCATTCCGATTTCATAACTTAAATATACTTAATTACAGTAAAAAAAATATACGTATCTCAGGAATGTTTTCAAATGTAATTTTTTTTAATGGAATATGAGGATTATGTTACACAGAAATGTCTTTACCAATGACTACTATTATGGTTATGAATAATGATCACATAAAGTGTTTTAAAGCATTTGAGAATGATTATTAAAAAAGATGTGGTACATAGAAAAAAATGAAGAGAGCTGGAAACATCAATGAATACGCCTCCCACATCTAAGAAGAAGCGCGCAGTTCTTATTCTTTCGAGGCACATAACACACTTCCAAAGACGCGAGCGTGTTACCAAAAAGTACGGTTTAATGTATTTTAACGGTGTCACTTATTTATTAGTATTTTTTCAACGGAACCTCCTTCCCGTTACACTTTTTTTTACAAAAAGCAATATTTCCGGGATATTTTTTTAAAAAAAGTAAGGAAGACAGAAAAAAAATTTAAAATAAAATTTCCCGACACAAAAAAGGCGAGAATTCACAATATCAGAATCACTAAATAGGCGGTAAGAGGAGGGGGGGAATCATGCATCCTTTAAAAAAAATCAGCAAGCACGCGCTCTTTCTTGTCGTTACACCCAATCTTTTTTAGTGTTTTCGGGAGGTTAAAAAAGTTTGAAAAAAATACACCAATAAAAAACAATTTCTCTTCGATTACAAGAAACGCGGGGATGGCTCAACCGGGCCGGCTGAAATGCTGTTCAACTCTTTTGTTAGAGCGACCCCGAAATGTGGAAGAGTTCCCAGTTTTTTTACACCGAATAAAAGATGCATGAAAAAGAGTATCCGGGGGGTAAGGATCGAATCTGGAACTCGGCCTCAGCCCAGCCACGTGGGGCTCCATATTCACCCAGATGGCACGAGCGCTATACCTGCTGCGCTCACCCCCTCCATTCGATGTATAGATATTCCCTCCATTTTTTTTATTCTTCACAGACCCAGTTATTCCAAGTACTAGAATCTCCTTTCAAGTAAATGATACAGTTTAAGAGGACAGAAGCACTTCCTAGGGGGTCAGTGGTGACATTTTCTTAAAGTTTCTTTTACATATTTAATATAAAAACGGAACCATCCGACTAAAACTTTTTTCTTCCTTGAAAACATCTGTACCACACAATTTTATTTTCAAATGTAAAAAGCTAGCTGATTTTACTTATTCATGTATTTTTTTTATTCATGATCATTGACATTAATGATCTAAATTCGGATAGAATAGTACCGTCATGCTTTTTTTTATACATGGGAATTGTATAATTTTATACTGGAAATAAACATTTTCTTTTACTGCAAGATTATTTAAATTCGCATATTATATATATATATATATAATTTCAATTTTTTGCATCTCATATTTTTTTTTCATATGTTTATTGATTTCACAGGAAGTATCACCCCTGAATTGGAATTCCAGGAAGTAATTGCAAAAATAGAGCTGTCATTTTATAAGGGCTTCGAACAATACTGAAGAATTCATCTAATGTATTCCCTCAAACATTAATTACTTTCTAAAAATACTTTTTTTGTGTTAGTCCGGGTGTTTTTATCATCTTACTTTCCATCAGATAGCAGAAGTATAGGTATCTTTAAAAGTCCACGTATCTTCACAACAATAAATGCTGCTTAAATGACTACTACATTATTAGAAGAAAAATTTCCTTTTAGAAACATTGCATACATACTACTGCTTTACAGTCTAAATATAACAATATATTTACAAATTTAGGGAGAAGGTAAGAACAACCATAATAATTAAAATGAAACGTAACGAAATATTTTCTATATTTATGTTTAAATAAAACTATTTCAGGATGAGGAAAATTCATCATTAATTATGCGAGAGGCGTCCTCTCACCCGCCAGAGATAATCAAAATCAAACCAGAGAAGTAAAAAAATTTCCACTGAGACGACGTAAAATAATTAATGAATAAAAAAGTATTTTCTTCCTTTTCGAGAAAATGTATAATTATTTCCACAGCATTTTCTCGCGAAGAACACATGATAAAGAAACAAGAGAAAAAGAAAAACTACATTTCAAAAAATAAAGACAGTTTTAAAACGGAATCTTACTGGAGAAAGAAACAGAGAGAACAGTTTTAAAAGAACTGCATTTGTTATTTCAAAAGAAGAAACAGTCTATTCCGACGTACATTGTAAGTAGTCCATCAAAAACAAACCTCTTTTCCTATAAACTTACAAAATTAGTATATGCACATTGAACATTTTACAATATAATGTGATGGATGATGATTTTATATGTATGATGTGGAATTCAATTCTCCAACAACATTTTAATAATTTCGATGTACACAATGAAATGAAAACTGCGAATTAATTTTGACTCATTAAATTTGCTTTATTATACTACATTATTTGTTGGAAGTAAAACATTGATTCTGATAGAAATAACTTATTTTCGGATGTCCAAAGCACATTTCAAAGAAACGAAATTTATTTAAAAATAATAGAGCTATATGATAATTAGTTTTCTGCTTAAATGCTATGCTTTTAAACACGAATTAATTATGCAGTTTTATCAGAAATAACCTGCTACATTTATCTTTAAAGTCTGAGTTCAAAAATCATACCAGCAACGTAATCATTTTTTAAGAAAAAAGTAATGTTTTAGGAACTATTATTTATATATATATATATATATATATATATATATATATATATATATATATATATATATATATATATATATATATATATATATATATATATATATATATATATATATATATATATATATATATATATATATATATATATCATTTTTCATAGTCGTAATTTTTAAATGAAACTTATATTTACGTTTTCTGCGGTATAAGAGAGCCTATTGGCACATATATATTTAAACAAGAATTGAAGATGTGTTTTTTGTAAAATATTTTTTAAGTTTACTTCAAGAAAGTGTAAAAAGATTAAACTTGTGATGAATAACACATGCTAAATGTTTTTAAACCGTATTTTAGTTAATAATAACATGCTAGTATACACTATTAAATTAATAATAATTAGGTTTCACTACTTTAATTACAAAGCGAAAAATAAAAAATTGTGATTTTATTTTTCAGACACTAAAAAAAAAGAGCTAAAAACTTTCAGGATACTCGGCTCGAACAGGTAGAGGAATATTTAAATACACTTTCAATACTTCATCTGTCAACTATAGAAAAATCTGAAAACTGCCCACTCACTTGACAGAAACAGCCGCGCTTTTCTTACCTATCATGAATATTTTATTTACATATTTGACGGAAATCTGACTTACGTGTATTTTGAATACTTGTTCGAAGGATAGCGCATAGAAACGAACATTTAGACACTCTTTTTCAAACTTAAGGAGTTTTTCTAAAGTAGAATATATTGATAACTGAGGTAGGATATCTTATAAAAAGTCGTACCAATAATTCGCTATGGGTATTTGTTATAATTATGAAGTTGTCGAAACATTAGCTTTTTCGTACAGCGAAAAATAACTATTGATTACAAGCCAAAGGTGATAATTCAAAAATAATGCTGCATCCTAATCTGTGTATTCATATTATTTAACTTTAAAGGAAACATACTGTCAAAGCAAAATAATAATAATTTTAAATATTACTAATAAATAAAAAAAATTATTATAACATAAAAATATTATTAATAGGTATTAATGAAACTGATCCATTTAAAGTTGCTCCATGACATTGAATACTTGAATTAGAATACATTAGCTCTTCTTCATACATTTTTCAAGTATTTGTATAACAAAGATTATTTTAATAAGATTCCAAAATATCTACTGATAAATGTATGTTAATCTTAAAAGAAATTCTGTTGCGATCCCTTTCAACAGCAGATCAGCCAGATTAGGTCCATGAGCCCACTCACCCTGAAGAAGCCTATTACCAACAGCGGATCTTGAACTTAGTGAGCCCCGGACAAGATAAAATGTGGCCAAAGGATGCCGTGCAGAAGAACACTTGGTGCAAATTTTGAAGTTTCAGAATTTGAAGTTTAATTTTAATTCAAAATTTTGGCGATGGACTTCTTCAGGGTGAATGATGTCATGGGCCTGATATAGCTCTGCTGTTCAAGGAGATGAGAAACAACAAAAACAACACAAATGCATTCTCTTTCACTCTAACACACATAAAATCACTGAAGTTATGTGGATAGACTCTACAAAATTCTATTATTAGTTGTATTTCCGGTAATTTAATATATATGATTTTGCTATTTAAACGAAATATAAATTCTTCACTTAATTTGCAGTTCAGTTAATATAATCAGATTTATTTTCAGTTCTGTTAATTATAATAAAATTACTATATATCAGATTTAAATAAATTAGACATTGAGGAGCGACTATATATAATTTTATTTTACCAGCACATTGCTATTTAAAAATATATAAAGTATTTTTATGTATCGAAATGAGAAAATCTCTTATATTTCCTAAAAGATTAAATGAAAGAAAAAGTATATACGCACAGAAAGAGAGAGAGAGAGAGAATGAAAAATACAAATTATACATTAGAATTTAACGAACAAAAGAAGTATTAGAATGAGAAAAATTTAAATTCAGTTAGAAAGCGCATTTAAAAATATATTCTGATACTTTATTCTCAAGTTATGTTTACTATGATTGTCTTAAACATTGAAAGCAGCATATTTATTTTTTTTTTTTAATATTTGATATTTCTATTTTTTTATGACTGTCAAATTTTAATACAGTTTATTTCTGTAAAAAATTAAGCCTTTTGCATTTCATTAAATATTAGAAAAATCTGTATCGTTAGTATTAAGTTATTTATTTTTTTTAAAAGCTAAGTTATAATATACATATTAAAATAAAAATAATACACCTATTTTTAGGAAAAAAATTTTTAACTTTATTTTCTGATACGATTTTTATTATTTAGCAAACAGAAAAAGTTTAAGAGTACATAAGTAGAATTTTTACAATCAGAAAAAAAAATTTTTTTTCTTTATCTAAGAATACCTTCAATAAATTAAAATGCTTCCGGAATATCATTTGAATAAGTGCTTTCTTAGGATCCAATCAAATACTACGGTCAAAGAACAAGCGATCTAGAAATCGAACAAAAACGCGGGGGGGATAAACTACCCCCAAGTTATGGTCAACTCCCACTATACTTTGTTTCCATTTTGTGAGTAGTAAATTCAGAAGACAACGTCGTAAAGTTTGTGCCTCTTTTCACATTCTTTTTTTTTTTTTTTCCGTCTTTGACTTCGTTTTATTTATTTTTTCATTTTCGATTGGTGACTCGAAATGTCCAGGGGCGTAACTCCGTTTTCTACCTCTTCTCCCTCCACCCCACCCACTATAGTGTCCCCCGATGCATAGGAACTCAGTCTGCAAGCCTCGTCTTTTTCTAGTTATTTTGTGCATGTGTGTGTATGTATACGGAACGGAACAAAAGTTCTTTTTCCTTCCTTTTTTTTTCTTCTCTTTTACTTCTTTTCTCTTAAAAAAAAAACTCAAAGATAGACGCAAAAATGCAGGGGTAAGGGAAAAAATATTCCAAAAGTAAAATCGGAACGCGCTCTGTCATGGCAATCGCAATTTATATGATACTGGAAGTCATTTTTGTAGCGTGTAGAATAAACTTGGAATAAAATCGATACAGGAGGAATGTGGGATTCGTTGTAGGCTTCTAAGCGAAATATCGAAAAAGAATGCCATACTTTTGAAAATAAAATTTACTTGCATTAAGATAAATAATACATCAAACTTGTCGAATTTGAAACTATCATCCTATCCAGAACAAAGTTGTTAAATTAAACCTCAACTAAAAACTACTCTAATTCAAGTAAGAGATGAAAATATTATTTAAAAATAAACACAAACGGCAAACCACAATTTAAAAAAAAGTATTTAAATTTTTCCATCATGTAAATTTTTGTTAAATTTCAAATAAATCCATAGCAATAGTGATGAAATGGGATTTATATATTATGGTTTAAAATACTTAAGATTATGAAAACGTTAATTACTAATATATTATGAAAACGTTAATTACTGATCGAAATTAACGTTTTCATCACCCGTACATGATGAAAACGTTAATTTCGATCAAAAATGACAAATTAATTTTATTCTTTAGGTAAATAAGGAATTTAAATAGATTTCGCAAACAGGTTTGTTTTTGTCTCTACGTTGGTTAGATTGCGAGATATGAAGGATTTTGAAAAGATTAAGAAACCAAAAATGAACAGCACCGGAAGTGGGCGTTTAAAGGACCAGAATGTTACAAATTAGTTTAAACAGTGTTTAATTTTCAAATATAAATTTAGTAAGCTTTTAAAATATACATAAAATAATTACTTTCCCGGAAATTAATCAGCGAATTAAATAAGAAATTAATCAGCGAATTTCTTATAAAGACACAATACTTTAATCTTTAAATGCGATTTTCTCAGAACTGGCGTTTACCTATAATTTGCACGCTTCAAAAACGATAACTCAAAATATTTTCATAATATCACTATGGAACTTCATGAGCGTGATCTGTACATTGTTTTCTAGAGAATATACTAAAAGAATTTTAGCATTTAAAAATATTTCCCAAATTATGGCCTGTTACTCGAAAAATGGCATTGAAAATTTGGCTAAAATTTCAGTATAAATTTCCAACTGACCCTAATTTTTTATTTTTTTTTTAACAAAATCTTAAAATTTTAGTATATGCTCTAGATAACAACATATATATTTTTTGGTATTAATTTTTTTTCAAATATGTTCAATAGATTTTGATGTAGCATTTTTTAAAATTTTAAAAAATTGCTTAAAATTGTATACAGATTTAACATTTCTAAAAATAATATAGGCATAAATCAAATGTTAGTAGCTCAATATTAATGTTTTATAAAAGTAAATAAGAAAAAAATAATTATAATAAATATATGCAATGTATTTCAGAAACAGTGCTCCAAGCGTGTGTTCAAGTACTTTAATTTTAAATATTTATTGTTCAGCTGATTGAATCGTTTTTATATTTTAATACAAAATACTAATAAAACAATTAGAGAGAATTCAATATTGAAGAAGATTGCAATAATGTATTTTTTATCATTGTATACACTTTTAAATATTTATCGTGATTTTATGATAGCATTTCTCACAAAAAAACCCTGATGCACTTTTTTCTTTCTGATATTTGTTATGGATATCTGTACTCAATCGTTTCCGAGAGAAGTGAAATGGAGCTAAGCAACTGAGATAGTCCAAGAAATTATGGAATACAAAATTTAGATTACATAAATTAGAGTTTGAATAAAAATTGGGTTGGCAAAATAGAAATCTATTTATGTTTTTATTATTGTTCATACACACACACATATATATATATATATATGTGTGTGTGTGCGTGTGTTTATTTGATATGTATAATAAAATACTATAGGATATAATATATAATATTTTAGTATAAATTGTTTCCATAACTGAATTATTATATCTCAAAAACAAAAATAGGTAAAAATTATTTATCCTCAAGTAAATAGAATTAAGTTTCTGAAGCAGTAATCACAAATATTATATAATAGAGATAATTAACATTTATTTTATAAATAATGTATTTTTACCGAGTCACACAAATTGTTCATGCATTATTACATAAAATTAAAGAAGTGACATTTTTACGTTTAGTTTGAAGATTTAAATTTTAAAATTCTTCATTTCAAAATAAAGACTCTTAAGAATTCTGAAAGCAAGAAAAACTGGTAGTTTAACATACAAGTTTAAGAATTCTTGCTCCTTTTATAGCAACTATGATGCGAACTGGAGAGTAGAAAGAGAGGAGCATTGTAAAATGAATATGTTTGTAATATTTGCCATGGCATAATTTGGAATTTCATTTCCTTTTATATATGTTCTTTATACATTATTATTTTACATAATTTTATACCTTACAAATATAATTAATGCTTTTTGTTATAAATGAATAATTTTGTGTGCAAATTATTTCATGAAGCAGTTTGGAAATTTTGAATGGACTGGTGTGAGGATGAAGACAGTAACATTTTATGTATAGATGAGTGCTGATCCATGATAATGAATGTTACTAAGTAATAACAATAAGTGATAACAAGACATTGCGATTCCAACATTATCATAATATTTAGAATAATCAATTGAAAGAAAAATAATATTCAAATCTCAAATGTAATCTATGAAATGCATATTTTTGTTGATGTTTTTTAGTAATTTGGTCTAATTCAATGTGATAATGTTTCTTATTTTAAATTTCAAAGAAAAAGTAAGTTCTGTAGTATCAAAAGTATTACTAAAAGACTAACTTTGCAGTGCAGAAAACCGAGCTGAATAAAAAAAGGAAGATGAACCAAAATATTTTTAATTATTTTCTGTTGCCGAAAAAAATGTAAATTTAATGGATAAGAATAAACTATTCAATTTCATTATATATTTATTTGTACAAATAAAACTTAGATATTTAGTGGGGGGGGGGAATCGACTTTCCCAACTAACATTTTTGGTCAGGATCAATAAGAGATTTTCGGCTTTTTTCTTCTCCTTCCGAACACGAAATTCTGTAAGAAACAAATTTCAAATTCCATCGATTACGCAGTAAAAATGTCTCTTGCGGGTACAGTTAAAGTGTTACACAAAGATTTGAAAGCGATTACAGAAGAATGTTATCCATTACAGAATGAGGGAGAGAAAGTTTGCAGGAATAGCGAAGGGAAATACCGTCTCCTTCCAGCCTTTTAAAGTTTTGTAATAAAAGAGACTTGTTTTCTTTTATTCGAATTTTTATAGTGATACTAACTTAAGAATTCGATAAGGGAGTGTGAGAGGAAAATTGACAGGATAGCTACAGAAAATTCATTCGAGAAAATAACTCATGAATTTACATTATATTTCAGATGATAAAATATAAAAATAATATGAAAATGTTTTCTAAACATATTAATTCCTAAATATTTAATTTAAATAATGATATGAATCGAGCATAAGAGTATTGTTTGAATTCTTTTTCTATTTCATATACAGGAAATCAAATAGTTGAAGGAATCAATTAATATATTTAAAAAATTATCAAAGTTGGTTCTTAAATTGTAAAATATTTCCAAAATGTACTGCCATTCACCATCGTCACAAAACTTTTGTTTTTATGAACATTGATAAAAAAATTTTTAATTTGTCGTATTATAATATATAATGTACTTCAGAATTATTCTTCAGAAATTTTGATTTATCTCTATATAAATGTTTCGCTTAATTTATTAGTAAAGGAATGTTTCTGAAAAAATTGCATATTTTGTTATATTTTTACTTAAAAATATCTAATAAATCGAAATTTTCATTAATTTTATGGTTATCTACTTTCAGCAATGATAAGAATGATAGACATAATTACATAGAACACAAAAAATACACTGATCAAGAGTCAAATTGTTTCCTTTGACCCGTTTTAATATCGAATATATGACAACATTATTGCCACTTTTTATTTCATATAATTCAACAAATATTTAATTTTCACTTAGTTATTGTACGAACCAATTGAATTTAAGGTTTTTACAAATTTATTTAGTTTAATATTGTTAATTTACTTTCACTTTCCTCCTTATATTAATCATGAAAAACAAAAAATGAAAAAAAACGAATAACATCCTTATTTTGCTACTGGAAGTTACGCAATTAAATTAGGGTGATTGAGCACTTAAGAATGCAAAAAATTCCATTTCATTTACCACGAAGTTTATTTCATAATAAATAATACATTTGGGTAAATTTATTTACATGGTAAATAAATTTACCAAGTAATTATCTTACACCTAGCACATTTTGAAGCAAATTTTAATCATAAATTATTGTCAAAAAAATTTGGATAATTTTCCCTTATTTCTTCTTTTTCTGAAAAAATATGTTCCCTCTGATATCTAATGCAATGGCTAGATACATGGTATAAAGAGGCAACAAAGCAGACGGACAAATGGTATTGGATGAAAACAATACTTGTAACATAAAATAACATTATTTTCATGTAAAATGTTTTCTTAACCGGTTAATGCTCACCTAAACTTAATATGTATTTCTGTTTTTTATGAAGTGAGGCCTCATAAATCTTGCTTAATAGAATTTTTCTTAATACTGACTGAACTTGTTCTTTTAATATACTTACTTTACACTTTTTAACATTTAAATTATTAATAGATAACAGGTTGTCGTTTAATTTGCTCCATTTTTATCACTCCTGAAATATAAACTTGAGATTTATCATTTGTCCAATAATTTATTATCCCGTAAAAACCAATAGAAAGGAAAGCAATTTAAAAAAAAAATTGCTAAAAATTATTACTAAAATGAATTTTTTATTTACGATTTTAAATAAATATCCAAAGTTAATTACAGAAATATTTGTATAAAATACAGAAACTGTTATGCACACATTAAATCATTATGAGACTTCCTTAACAAAATATATTTTGAAATCACGATGATTAATTATTTAGAAAAAAATACCAACAAACAATCAACGAAGAATCAAAACACTTGTTCAGCTAATATATATAAGCGTAAAAACTTAAAATATAGGACATTAAAATTTTAAAGATATGATTTATTCATAAAACGATAGTTATCGTGGTGCCACGCTGAGATACAAAGTGGCAACGTATTAGCTTTTCAGAATTTGCTGGAAACAATCCATAAGAATATGTTTAGCGACATAATTAACTAAAATGATTGCTCAATAGAGCTTTTTTTTTTTCAACAATGTTTTGATTTCAATTTTTGTTTAAATGTGGCATCAAAAAGTCAAACTTGTCAGGGTAAAAAAAAAAAAAAAAATTGCGTAGAACATGGAATGAAATAGCTTTTTGATGAAGTAGCATGCTTGAGCATGATGAAGTGGGAACAGACGTTTCTCCTTCTTCTGAAAATGATAGCTGTAGTTTGAAGGAGAGAACAGCAATCAAGTAAATATATTTCCAACCGATCAAGTGTCAAACACTTGTGACGATCACTTTCTTAGTCATCAATCTTTAAAATCTCTCTAGGAAGTATTGAAAGGATAAAAAAAAAATTCTTTTGCTTTTTTTAGCCACTCCCTGGGAGAAAATCTTAACAGGAGCTACGTTATTCAACTACATGAGACAGAATAGCGTCTCTTAAAACAAAAAATAGGGGTCACTTCGATCGATTTTCTTATAAAATATTTAAGTAGAAACTGTGTATTATATTTACTGAATTAAAAGTAAAACAAATTTTTAAATGTAATAACATACAAAGAACACAAGCAAGAATTCAAAATTATATGCAAGCAAAGAATTAAGAATCATGCACTCCATGTTTAAGTTTGATTAGATAAACACAGAGGCAGCATACAAGTTGCAACAATTTATATTCATCTCTCAAAGAATCAATTGCACTCAATGTAATGCTCATGAAATAATCTCTAATGCAATGATATTATCTCCAATCAACATGGTACTTACAGTTTAAACTCTTCTGGCAAGTTCTAAAAATATTAAGACTGATGAAACAAACTACATATTTAAGCCTGCTGAATGTCTTGAAACGAGGAAAAACACTCCCTGATTTAATAATTTTATTAAAAGAAAAAGCAAAAAAGTCCAAATGTTTTATATGTAGAATAAACGTCTTTCATAAATTACTATTTAAAGTTACATTTATTAAGATTTGCTTTACTATCTTATTTGCTTTATAACTAAGCAAATCTAATTTACACGTATTATGAAAGGAAACTTGATTTCAAAGAAAAATAGTACGATGCATATTACAATAAAAATTAGTTCATTCATAAATTGATTGGTAATTACATGACAATGACTTTTTTGAACTAATTAATTTTTATTAGTTGCTTTTCAAATAATTTTTAAACAGTGCAACTTTTTTTATTATAATAAATAAAAAAGTAATAGGCAATAATAGACACTAATTATTATTATTATTATTATTTTTTTTTTTGATATATCAGAAACGAATTAAGAGATTTATAAATTTCTATATAGTGATTTTCTTTTCAAGAGTAAAATTAAAATCCATTAGGTAATATAAATCACAACAAAATTAAAGTATTAATTATATACTTTGATATTATCTTAAGTTTTCATTACCGGAATGTAAAGCCGCTATTCATTTCCTACTGTTATTTCACATAATTATTTGAAAAAATTAAAAGTATTCCTAAATTACTACATAATTTCGGAATACTTTCAATATATTATATGTTTAAATTGCGCAGAACTTGATAAATAGTAAAAGACGTTTTGAAATTATAATGTATTTATAAAGTTAAAACTATTTTTATATTGAGCTAAGTGTCGTCATGCAGAAAAAATTTATTTTATTTCAGAGTATGAATTGAATGAACTTTTCTTTTTAAAAGCTTTTACTTTAAAAAGGAATATATATATGTGTGTATATATACATATATATATATATATATATATATATATATATATATATATATATATATATATATATATATATATAATAACAATTAAATTACAATTATTTCCTTTTCCCTTCTAGAACATTTAAAATATTTAGGTAGTCAATTCCAACGAAAACAAATTTAGAGAACATGAAATAAATTTCAAGTACTAAAGCAAAATGTTTTTTTAAATAATTTTTATTTTTTTTTTAAATTTTTGTGTTTTTACACAATAACGTTTTTTTTCTCTTTTTTTATATACATAGTTTAAAATTATGTGAGATAACTCTTATTTATTTGAATGAGCTCTTGATTTTTAAGGAGTGCTAAATTTTAGAGATGATATGAACTACATAAAAGTGTGCCTAAAGGCTATCAGAAATTGTACATAACTTTAATTGTTATGATTTAAAAAATGTAAAGTATTTTTTCGTTTATTCCCTACTTTTGATGATAATTATGACTGAAATATATCAAACTCAATAGTTAATTAAAATGATAAACTAAATTCAATTAAATTATTTTCATTGTCATACATATTGAATCATGTAACTTTCATTTTCCCTATATCTTGAGAAGAAAAGACATTTGAATATTAATTATTTCAAGTGTTTCGCAATCCAGATTAAAATTTTAAGTCAAAATTAATAAAAAAATTAAAAATGAGGCAAACATTCCTTTAAAATTTAAATTTTTAATAATTCCTTTCATTTTAAAATACTGATTTACGTCTATTGTTCATATTTCAGCATAACAAATATTTCGTACCTATAAGCAAACAATGGAAAAAAATTCTATTTTAGTTGCATTATTTACACAAATATAATTATAATGCAGTGAATTAAATGATCGTAAAATTGAATGGAACAAGAAATTTTTACAATAAATTTCGATTGGGATATAGGATTTGTCTCAGTTAGATGAGCAATTGTTTGATAATTAACATATGAATGAGTATGCATGTTTATTGAGCATTAAGAATTATCCAGAAATTCCTAAATAAGCAGAGAAATCACGAGATAGGATAAGATAATTTTTTATAACCAATTACTGCTGTCAGGCAACAGTCCTCGGATAATAATTACGGATGGTGAGCGATTACTTAAAATGCTGCATTTCTACAACTGTTTGCAGAGGTATATTAACAGGCTAAAAGTGCCGGCAGAAACACAGAACACATCACATCGAGCAATTCCCGGCGCGAAACATAATGGGATGGTTGTCACGCTTTTACAACGAGGAGTCGTGTGCCGGCCCCTCTTAAAAGACGGGAGGCCCCCCCATTTTTACAATGGGCTCTACAGGGACATTGAAAAAGGGAACCACGAAAAGGGGGTCCTACTTGAAAATCAGGTCAAGGCCTGTAGGCCCGATTAATTTTAAACGAGAGAAAGGATTTCGAGGGATGAGGGGTGTGTTTCAACTGCGCATGCGCATCATAAAGGCGAAAAGCAAGTGATAACAGCATGCTTTGAACATGTGCTATCTGCGCTACACTTTTAAAATTGGAACAGCATCTGTTCTACTAGGGCACAAATAATGTGATGCAAGTGCAATTTGCGAAAAATAATTTACCACAAGTGTTCAGTTATGCTCATCAAAAAGCAAAGAATAACACAAAAAAATTACACCTCACGAAAGTATGATTTATTTCTTGGTAAAAATATTTCTCATTACAGCAAACATCAGTAAGAAATTTCTTAAAATTCCAATTTCAATTCTGAACAGTAATAAGTGTAGAATAAGTGTAGTAATAAGAAAGGTAATAAGTGAAAAAAAATATTTCTCATTACAGCAAACATCAGTAAGAAATTTCTTAAAATTCCAATTTCAATTCTGAACAGTAATAAGTGTAGAAAAAAAATTTTTTGAGACACAACTTTTGGCTCTATCATTGGGGAAAATGTTACAAATATTAACTATTATACCACTCGATAAATTGGATGTAAGCACAACGAAGAGATTCAACGATAAGATGTCGTTAGGAGAAGAGCTTTCATTGTAAACGAATGAAATAGGGTCTTTTTGTGTTAGTAAATAAAGATTGGCAACTGGGTAATCCTAAAAAATATTTTTAACAAAAAATAAATAGCAAAACAAATTCTTTCATTTAAAATTTAGTCCCATACATATAATTATATTTAGAAATTTTTTTGTTAAAATTGTTAAATAAAAATTGAAAAAAGCAGCAAAATAAATTAATCTTTTAAAATATAGCATATTTATACATTTTCTTTAAACATGGTTTATTTATTAATTTCAGCATAGTGTGAGCCTATTTAAATAAAAGAACTTACAATTTTGCTCAACTGAAAATAGAAGTCGATTCCTCAATGTTTAATAATCACATTAGTATGCTCATTGAGAGAAATAAACGCAGCACTAAAATATTAGAATTGTTGATATTCTTGTTTGAGGAAAACAAAAGTTTTACAAAAAAAAAAAAAAAAAAAAAAAAATTAACATTTTGTGGTAAATTTATATTTTTTTAGATACCCTTATAAGACATTTGTTTCGTGTATTGTAAAAAATAAGGAAAAAAGTCAATTACTATGTTGTAAGATTCTAAAAATAAGCTAAAACAAATTTTTTCGCAATAATAAGTTTGAAAAGCAACTTTGGAACACAAAATCCTTGTGCCCTCAAAATGTGCTCAATTAAGTAAATGAATTCTAATAGCGCAACTGCAGAAACGGCACATTTATCAAGTAAATGTCCATAATGATTTTAATAATGAATTGATTTTTTAATGTAAGAAAGAGATTAAAATCAATTAAAAAGTAAGAAATACCTTAATGATGAATGTATGGCCCTTTGAAATTCATTTCGATCAAGAATAATATATAAAATCGGAAAATATGTAAGGTGAGCAGGAAGAGAAAAACAAAATACCAAAAAATATGTACAAAAAGTGTGCATTCAATAACAAAATAGGACTACAAATTCTATTGTAAAATCTTTATTTTCTTATTTCGCTGAAATTGTGACCAAAAAATATTTTATGCTTTAACCACATATTTTTTAAAAAGAATGTTTTGTATGTTATTTCATACATTGTGTACATTAGGCGATGTATCTAACGCTGATTTTCCTATCTCAATATAATGGAACTTTTCCCTATTGATAATAAAGGGGTCTTATATTGATGAACATCGACAGACCCTCATTTTACGAAAATTTCTCAGTATTTGTTTACACTCGTTTTTATTTTTAGAATTTTAATAAAGAAGCAATTTTTATTTTTTTTAAATATTAAATTTTTTACTCATGTATTTATTTATCACCGAATAATAAAATGAATTGGTTTTTCTTTAAGAAAAAATTTTCCCAAAAGAAGATGTAGCAAGCGTTCCTCAGATACTCAATCAGAAAATAAATGATAACTCTTTCATATTTTTAGATTAATTTTCTCTAGTAACACTTTTTATTGACACCTTGTAAAAGCGTTTCCCTTTTATGAAATAGCGTCTTAAATGAAGTACTCTCTTTACTTTTTCTGTAAGATGAATTCAGATTAGTATTGTTAACGATACATACTGAATTATTGAACAGACATATCAACTCATGTATCATCCATCCATTGCTTTTTCATGCATATCTTCTTATTCATATATACAAAACGTAGTTATACTTAATTTTACAACACGCTTTTAGTTTTTTAATGGTTGTAGGTATGAAATGCAGAATTGAAAAAACATAAAAGAAATGAATTCGCCTTTAACGCTTTATTATATCAAAATAGTGATTCTAGCGTTTCACTTCAAGACCTAGTGATTCTATATTTGATCACCTTATCCAACAAAAACGCTATCTTGTAATTAAAACACAGATTTAGAAAATAAATTTATAGGTGGGATTTATTTTTCCTGACTTTCGTATATATGAGTTTGGACAGAAAATATTTTGTGTAAGACTTCAACTTTTATTTTAATATATTAATGTTGATTAGTTATTCGCGATTGTATTTCATTATATTGTTTGAGTAGAAAAAAATTAAAAACAAGCAATAGTAAATTCCATAAAACGCCATCATCCAATACATTATTAAGATAATACTTCTCTGTGCCTAGTATATATATGTACAATTAACATTACGGTGTTAGAATTTTTAATCCATACAATACCCCAATAAGATTAAGATAGAAAGCGTCTTTAATGAAGACATATAAATGCTGTTCAATACATAGAAAAGTTAATGATAAATTTTGAAAGCTAAGCCATCTTAGAATGCAGTAAAACCTCTCCATTGTTGATATTATCAGCGTGCCAGTTTTTAGGTTTAATATTTGCAATGAAATCAAAATCAAATTTTATCACAATATTTGATTCAGAACCTTAGTCAGTCATTTCCTTCACTGAGTAATTAAACTGACAACTCCTTAAAAATTTATTAAAATTTGAATCACATTCCCATAGGTAAGTTGTGAAACATTTGGAGAGGGAGAGAAATAGCTTACCTTTTGCACAGTTTTAAAATTTTTTACCCCAATGGTAGACGTAAATACTTCCTCTTAAGAACTTTTTACGAAATCTTTTCTATAGCTATGAATTATTTTCGAAACATTTCTAAATATTAATGAACACAGCTGTTTGATACTCATTTAATTCTGTTTTAACAGATCGTTTAGAGCATTTTTACTAACAATAGAATGCTTAGTTAATGCTGATAAACCGTTTGATCATTCAAATAATCAGCATTATTTGAATGATCAGACGGCCAATTCCATTTACAGTAGATAAGACTTTTTGGTTCTATACTATCGATCAACATAATGCATGAGGTGCACATGCAATGAATGCTAATCTGCATTTTAAAACTTAGTTTTCTTCCGTTTTGCAAAACAATGTCTTGTGAAACAAATGTAGCGTGGACTGCCGCAACAATAAAATGACTTACATGAGAAAGGCAAATCATTCGGAAGACATGAACTGTTTATTTTAAATCTCCTTATCAGACACGGGAAGAAAACACAAACAGAAGAACTGATAAAAGTTTCTGAGAGATTAGGAGAAAGGGCTAAAAAAACTCTCAGATGCCTTACATGTGAAAGGAGTGGCATAGTACCTTCTGTGATAATAAATTAATTCAATTATTCTTTTAATTAAGAAAAACATGTTTTCATTATTTACAGGACATAAATTTTCTCTTATTATTATTATTAAAATTACTTAGATGCCTGAACATATGAAAAGAGAAGCATAGTACCTTCTGTTAATTATTTTGTGAATAATTCAATTATTCTTTCACTGAAAAAAATATGTTTTTATGATTTGCAGGAAAAAAGTTTTCTAATTATTATTATTAAAGAAACTCTCAAATGTTTGAACATAAAGGGGTACCACAGTACTTTCTGACAATTATCTTTATAATCAGTTCGATTATTCTTTTAACTAAGGAAAACATTATTCTAAAAATTGGATTCTTCCTAAACCTTTGTGAGTTAAATGACTCAAGAACCATTTCGTGTGGAAATGTTCCCTTACTGAAGCAATAATTAAATTGCTTGTAATATGCAGGGTTATATAATTTTGAAGAAAACCTAAACTGTACGATGATAAAAGTAAACTATAGTTATTCCTTGTAAGTTAATTCATCACTCTTTATTATATAGCCTATGAAGCCCCGTAAGGAAGCCGATGCATTTATTAGAAAATGCAATATTGATACTGCAATCCAAATAACCTCATCTTAAAAAAAAATGCACAAAAACTTCAAATTTTTGTATACCAATCCTGCTGGATTTTTATAAAAATATTTCATAACAAATTACACTGAAACATTGCTTGTAAAACCAAAGAAAAATATTTGAAGTGGAAAATTAGAAAGAAAGGGGGGAAATATCAAACCGGTTCCATTGGTTTCGGTTGAAAAATTGCCATTCTAAAGTAATAAACAAAATTGTGTTAACAAAAAACCCACGCAGCTGCGAAGAAAGCACATCAGTCTGGCAAACGATAAACCGTGAAATTTTTCAACCAGTTTGTTAAATCATGCAGATCCAAGGAAGAGCGGTGCACACACAGGCGTTGTAACAACTCTGGAAAATCATCTTTTTCACAGTTCCCTTGATTTTTCACTTTTCAAAAAGTGAAAAAGTATCTTCTTTTTGCAATTTTAAAAAAGATAGATCAGTTTAATAAATTGCATTATAAGATGACATGTGATGCTCGTCTCAATTTCACAATGAGAGTGTCATTAATGTTCTTCACATAAAAAAGAAGCGAAATACAGTGCTGATGAGCACAACCTCAAAATAAAGTGTTTGCAGCCACATCATTTATGAAATCTGGCCACGGATGATTACCCATCGATTGATATTGCATATTTTGTATAAAAATGCGAGACAGAAGAGAAAAGTTCAGTTTCCTCGTAAATATTGCAACCGAAGAGGAAAACAATTATTCACAAGACAAGCTAATGATACCAATGATTCATTTTGTGAATAAAGTAACAGGCGCTTTTCAATATTGATCCTACCTGATTATCATTTTCACTTAAAAAAAATCAAAATTGAATGACATACTTTCAAAAAATTCTTTCTATCATCAATGTGCAATCTCACACATCCTCAAATTAATTTCAGGATTCACAATTTTGAAACTTTTATCCAAAAGAATGAAATTTTGGTCTATAGTTTTGGATTAAACATATGTGTAATACGATGTTGTATGTATATTTAGCAATTATATAATTATATTTTAGTTATGTAGAAAATGTTTATAGTTTACTTTCAACTGCAGTGATGAACTAAAATAATCTTTTCCAACAACCGAAATGTGTTGATAAAAAAATAACTTTTGTTTAAACAAACAAATAAAAAGAAGAAAAAAAATAATTAAAAACTTTCATTTTTACACATTTTCTCTTTCCATCCCTTAAATTCATTGTAAAAAATTAAGTTAAAAATTTCTAACAATGCATGAATTTCAAAAAGTATTTTCTTTTAAAAAATAAAGAAAAAAAATGCATTTATTTAAAATTAATACATTTTTTATTGAATTATTAAATTAAATATTAGATTTAAAGGATAAGTTTTTTTAATAATTTATCTTCTTGCCAAATTTTTTTTGTCTGTCAAAATGAAAACATGTAATAACTGCAAATAAAAAATTATTGGTGACAGGACTTCATTTAGCAATTCATAGAAACACAAGATTTCTATACTAATCACAAAATTTAAAAACTGACCGACAATTATTATATACAAGAATTGTTTATATATCAATCTATCAATTTACATACCCTTACATTTATCCCAAGATAATACTTTACACAGGCAGCATATTTAATTTGAAATAGGATACGTTTTACAGATGATAAATTTTATTTATATTATGATAAATCTTGTATTAAAATTTTGAGGTATGTGTGTGTATGAATAATGCTTATGATTTAGGTTTTAAACGAAAGATTTTAGTCATTTTATCCTTTAAAAATGGTAAAGGTAAAATTTTTCATTTTCTCTTTGTCTTTACTGTTCTTAAAACATTTAACATAACTTTTAAATGCATATGAATATTTATACATTCAAAGTTTAAAATAATGCAGCGAATACTAAAACTTCAAAAGAACTTTTCTTATACTTTCTACTCTATTTCATTTTTTTTTAACAATGTTACACCATAAAGTCTTATAAGCATGTTTCTCTATAAGAACTATTTCAATAACAGCTGACTATTCTAATGACCACCATCATCTTGCATACAATGAAAATTTCACGATTGTAATGAAAAAATTAAATGATAATATGTTTTTATAACATATAGCAATTTTCGTAATCAGCAATATGTTAAAATCACAGAAAAATTACTCGTCTCTCTATGTAATATAAAAACGAGTATTTTATTTAAATTACCTTGACGCTGTGATTATTTTTAGTAATAAATATTTAAAACTAATAATTCAGTAAGAGATGCTGCTGTTCATGTTTTGAAATTATTTAAGTGAAATGCATTATGAAGCCATTCCGACGCCAGCGTTTTCCACGTGCTGAGATAAAGTAAAAAGCGACGGAAAATTCCCAAACACTTTTGCAATGCAAACCACAGCGTACAAAAGACACGTCATGCAATAATACCTCCGATAAATACATCTCTTTTCAAAAGGTGAATAAACTTCAGCCAATTTGGCTGATAAAAGCACAACTACTTTGACTCAATTGCGTCAATCTGCAATTGCACTGACAAAGTTTTTTTTTTTTTTTTTTTTTTTTTGTACATTATAATTAGAAAATCATTTCATTATTTTGTCTTATTTGGAGGACTAAAAAGAAAACATGTACAGCATGTCATTTAATTTGGCCATCTATTTAATGACTCTTTTAAGCATCTATTAACTATTGGCAACTGAGTAATCATGATAAACAATGCATTTTACTTTCACAATAATTATTTCAAGTGAAGCATCATTAATCACGCGGCAACTTTCCGAAGTTAGTTTTTACATTTTTTTCTGATGCCACAGCACATTTTGTTTCACATAATATACATATTTTAGTGGAAATGTTAAATTTAGAAATTTGTTTAGGAAAATAAGCCAGGTTTTGTGGGCTTCTTATTCCTGTAAATGGTTAAGGAATATAAACTATTTACAGAAATGTAAAATCTACCATCCGCATTTTATAGCAAATTTTACCTTTTATTTTGCATTTTTTAAATATCATTTTTATATTTCATATAATGTTGAAGCATTAATATTATTCACTTAATTATCACATTCATATATCTACCGTAAAATAAATGAAATTTACCATAAATAAAATTTTGCAGTGCAAGAAATTTGCAGCACAGAAACTGAAATTTAGTTAAAATAAATTAACAAAAAAATTTTCTAAAGCTTTTAGTAGCAATAACAAAAAAACTTGCGACATGAGTCTACAGATAATTAGAGAGAAAATAAAAGACTGGTATTAGGAAGCGAAATATAGGAATGATTCAAAGTATGATCTTTCATTCCTCTTGCCAATGAACTATTATTTCCATGTTTTTTCATCTAGTTTTGTTCGAAATTTATGACAATTCAATGAATAAAATTAACATACTTTGTCCAGCAATGTGTTTTTCATTGCAATTAAATATTTCAATGAAGGATAAGATCAGCGAAGATCTTCCTGAAGCACACGTTTTTCCGAGTATTAAAGATATTAAAGCTCCTTCATTTTATTGGATACTTTTTCTTTATCAGTAATCATTTAAAAACCTTCAAAGCAAATTAATTTAATATAATTGAGATGAAAATTAATGTGTATCTTTCTGTCCAGTTTAGTGTCCACATTTCCATGAAAAATATAAAAAGAAAGTTCAGCATAAATTTTTATTTAGTAAATTTGGCAAAAATTATTGCTATTGAAGTAAAAAAAAAAAAAAAAAAAAAAAAAAAACTTAAACTCATTGGCATTGGTAAAAAAAAAAAATTATTTTTGAAAGTCGAGCATTAAAAGGAAAAGTGACCCTTTACTCCATTCGACGAAAGTTATTTGAAGAAAAGATGGGCACTGGGGAAAAGTCAAGCAAAGTGGCAATTTAGGAATGTTTTATTACTCGAAAGGGCGATTTTGCAGGAGCCAATGCGCCAGCCACAGCACAGGGATTTGCGGCTTCTCCTTGCAGAGGATAACGAGCCCTTTCAGAAGGTACGGGAACACCGCATCCGAGAGGTATTCGTTAGCACTGTGGGAGCTGAACTCAACTTCAAATTGAGTATCCGGAAAGAAAAATCGAATTTCACTGCTGGCCGCTCGGACATCTCGACTGGCGAGCACCCCATCGCCCAACAAAACGCTAATGCAATTGGGCTGCCCTTGGCTGGAGTTAGCTTGACCAATAAGGTCCAGCCATCTGGATACGGCGTCGAATCCCGCTATGATCAATACTTCGCTATGTCCAGTGGTCATCGAGTCGATGAAGGCTTTTAGATTTCTTTCCCCATCATCAGGGTCGTCGTCGAAATTGGCTTTTTGGACTTCCTCCTCGCTGCTGCCTCTCCCGCGGATGCGAAAAAAACGCTGCGCTTGATTCCTCCTCAGCATAACGCTCTTTTTCTTAAGAACGGTCAGGCCGCTGGATTTAATCATCCTCTCGATTCGCTCGGCATGCGAGACCAGCCGAGGAGTGATTATCCCGAGAGTTTTCTCGTAGAAAGCATTCATGATAATGGTCCTCCCCCTGTCGACCACAAAGGAAGCAGCAGATTTATGGCATCTTTTCTACAAGCAGATTTCTATAAAATGGACAAACATTTGGTTTTTTACAAACATGTGCCGCGTGTTAAGAAAAATACTTCTTTAATATATCAACCTCTTAAATGATTTTTTATTGTAACTTGATCTTTTCGTGATAAAATTATAAAAAGAAATATTTAAAAAAAATAATAAATGAGATAATAAAATAAAAATCACTCTTCACAAAACATATATTCCACCAAAATATTTTTTTTCGGGTGAGCTGATTACACCATGCAGTATAATTGATAATATTTAAAAAAAATTACCAATATGTTAGACTGACTTCATTATGATCAAATACAAAATAATTTACATACACATGTATCGAAATCATATATTGCCATATCAAATGATGATAATTTGAATTTCAAATTTTTCCACGTTTTTAAAGGCATTACAGTAATGTTTAAAGAAGATTTATTTTATGAAATATTTTAAAAACAAAATTTTATTTTAAAAATACTTCCTTTTAAACAGTAACTTTAAAAGCAATTCCAGAAAAACATTTAACACTGATGAAATAAGAAAAATCAAATACTTAATTTTTCTAGCACATTTATCAAATTTTAAACATATTAACACTTAATATATTTCTTAACGTATTTTTCTTTTAAAATCGAAAACAAAAGTATACGAATTTTTCCACATAATATGAAATGCATAATTATGTTACATAATTTTATACGTGCGACAGAAGTTTTAAAATCTAATTTTAATCTTATTATGTGCCATAAAAAATGTTTATTGTCAACTGACGCTAAACATTCCGCAATTCAAAAATAATTAATTGCACTTGAACGAAAGCACGTAACTTCTCAAAAGTTCTATGTTGCACCTTGATTCCTAACAATTAAATAAAATAAAAATATGTCATTAAAAGGATGAAATTAAATCAACAAGTTGAAATTATCAAAATATTTGATAGAAAAAAATAAAATCAAATTTACCTCTTAAGATTATTTTTCATAATTCAGCTGATATTCTTTCGAGTAGTGTTAAACCAAAGAATAATACTTTGACATCATTTTTAAGAATTAAATAATAATTGCCAGTATTTGATAAATCTTTAATTTCATCACCAAAGAAACTGCTCTTAATACAAATACATAATGGATATATTCACAAATGCTTTTTCTTATCATTAGTTCTTAGCAATTGTAATAAGAGAAGACTATTGTTATGAACCGAAAGGAAAAGAGTATCTCATTTTAAGAGCACTTAAATTTGAATTTTTATTCAAGAAAAAACATCTTATAATTAACATAACATTTATTATTTTAAAAGAAAATTTACTATATTAAAAAAAACAATCTCAGTGGGAGAATTTTTAAAAATATTTTCACAGTCATTGAAATACTTGATTAAAACTATCTTAAATTTACGGAAATATATTTAAGCTTTGAATGAAAAATATTTCACTGTTTTAAACATTTAATGCATAGAATTATTTATTCGGTAAAAAATTAATAGTTTGAAATAAAATACTAAAATTTCAGATGTAAAATGATGAAATTAATATTTCATTTAACAAATCGATTAACTCCTTAAAAATTGTATAAAATTTTAATTCCAAAGCATATATAATTTAGAACCGTATACAGTATATAACAGTATATATAAACATAAAACAAATTTCACCTGCAATACAATTTACCACAATAAATATAATTTTTAACATTTTTCTAACTTATCGTTTTATGGAGTGAATCTATTTGGAAAGAAGCATTCAAATTATGAAATCTAAAAGAGAATAAAGCTAAAATTGAATTGAATAAAAATTTAAATGAAAAAAAATGAGGAATTTATCTTTTTCTGAATAATTTTTTTTTATGTTTAAAGATATTTTTGAATGTTATTATCTATCTATCTACCTATCTATCTATATCTATCTATATATATATACTTTACATGAATCTACATTGTAAAGTATAAATGCACGTTATTTTAGTTTTTGTTAATATACCATTTCTTACATTTATTAAATTTGCATAATACAAAGTGATGACTATCAATCCTTTCCAAAACCAATAATTTATTAGCACTCTAATTAAAATTATTTTTGTGTAAAACTAAAAAGAGGAAGATAATTCTTTATATAATTTCAAAACAATTATTCAAATTTTGAAACACTCTCGTATTTTAATTGAATATTTTATTGAATTGGAATTATATTTTTTGTACAGAATATACAAATGTAGAATAAAAAGACACATGAGTCACAATTTATTTCTTATTTAATCGAAGAATAGAATTTATATTTGAGTTGAGAAAATTAACATGGAATTAGGCATTTATAAGAATACTGAATAATGCAATCCATTTTTGAGATTAGTATTGTTTTACACTACAAAATGTGCAATATCTATATGAAAGTTAAAAATGCATCTACAGAAATAAAATATAAGGCAGGAAATATTTACATATTTATAAATAATTTAGAATTAGGAAATAACTTTGACTTAATTCATGGATCGTTTTTCAATTTAAAAATGAGTAATAAACAATTTTATGGGAAAACATGGATATTTTTAACGTATAATATTAATATAAAACAAATTTAAGATAGCAGCATGGTTTGAAAGCATCAGAGAACGAAAATTTTATTCCTTTAAGTTAATTTATATTACACTAATTTACTAAAATGTCAAGGAACCTTTTTTCAATTTCTTGCTCCAATCATTTAGAATAACTTTGTAGCTATAAATGCAGTGTTTTAAAACAGTGGCTAATTAGTAAATCATATTAATATTTTAAATGATTTCTGATAGTAAATTTTTTGTCTAAGCAAATACTTTAACAAATAAATATACTAACTTAATAAGGAAAAATATTAGGGAATATATAGTAAATTTTCTTAGATTGACAATAAGAAATTTTCTGTATGTGTAGAATTATCTCTCCAGTACTTCATTGATTATATGTGTAAATGTTAGGAATAATCATGATGAAAGAATAAAAAATTTCCATGAACATTAAAAATAAACTAGACGAGTGAGAATTTATAAAATGTTCAAAAAATTGCGTTTTTAAATTAGAAAATTTTTCTCTTTTCATTTTCTTGAGAAAATATTTTGAAGTGTCAAATTCAAGAGAATGTCACATAATAGCGTCATAACAACATATACACATTGGTATGATTGCTGTTATTATATCGAAAATACTGGCCTGTGTTCGTCTGTATATTATTATAGTACAAATAGTAGAAATTCAGAATAAAATACATTAATGTGACAAAAAGAGTCAAATTGTCTAAAAATATCCATTTATTTAATTATTCGTACGATATTTATTTCACGTCTTTCGCAAAAAAATAGTTGAGAGATTTATAACAAGTGTGGCCAATTAACAAATAAATATACTATTTAAATTATATTCATATATTCAAATATATCTAATCAGCAATTTTAAACTGCAATAAAATTTTAAAACCATACACAATTTCAAACAAAATAGTGAATTAAAATAATCTTAGAAATATTAAAATAAATCAAATAATAAAAAAATTCCTTAGAAAACGAAAAGTTACAATTTAACTACATTATAATGAAATAAAAAAATCATAGCAAAAATATGTATTTTATTATTTGACTTAAAAATAATTATTAATTGATAAATTAGGCAAATATATAGAAACTTAAAAATATTTACATAAATTTCAAATGCAATATAATTGAAGTAATATTAAATTTTGATTTTGAGCATCATTAAATTTTTTTTCCGTAAAGGAAGCTATTAATATTTTATAATGAGATGTATTTATTTTAAAAAGTACTGAAGGATTTTTCTGTTACTATCTTATTGCAAAAACGATGTTTCAGTTTAAGAAACAAACGATAATCAGTTGAAGACAGGTCAAGGTTATAGGAGGATAAATCTTAGTTCCATATCACACAAGTCTACCAATTTTATCATTGCCGTTCGAGAAATATGTGGTTTTGCATTGAGATACAGTAGAAAAAACAGTCCGTGTTAGATAACAATGCTTGGTAGTGATGCAAACAGTTTTTATGCATAGATTAAATCCCTCAAAACATTCAGCTTCTATAGCCTATCAGGTTGGTAGGACTCCTACCTTTATTTAAATACTACAAACGAGAAACTTTATTAATAAGGAAAAATTTTAAATAAAATTATTTCGTTTAGTTGTAAGCCCGTAGCTTTAATGCAACAAGACAAATTTATGAATACATTTCATGGAATTTATATTGCAATGAGAGAAAGCAATATAAATGACATCTAATAACAGTCTATAATCTAATTTTTAAATGGTTTCATATCAATATAACTTACTAACACCACCAATTACATTATTATTTTCTCTAGTTGGAAAAACAAAGTAAATTATTATAAATTATTGTTTACAACTTATAATTTCATTTGAGTCAAAATAAGAAAAATCACCATTCATTCGGAAGAAAGATAAAGAGATTTAGAAAGAAATAAAATAAAAAATAATTCCTCAACTAGCTAAAAAAATATAAATCAATTTCAATAAGAATATATTTTAACACTTCAAATTTCTATGTTTCTTTTAATTTCTAACAATTTGAATAATAAAATTTCTTTTTATATTTTTTAAGAAGCGTGTGTTGTATGAGTAATAATTTTATGTCAAGTGTTCAATTGGCATAAAAGTGAAAATACAATATTTTGAAAATAAATAGTTTATAATTGAATTTGTGCATTAAATAGTTTTATAACAGAATTCGAAAATGTTTTTATGTAGCGAATAACTATACTTTGACCTTTTATAAGCAAATAATATTAAAATTTAATATTTAAAAGTAAAAATTATATTAATTTTTAAAAAAAAATTTCAATATTTTTATATTTAGATTTGTAAGTTGATAATGATATAAAATGCATTAGAAGGTAATCAAATAAGGAACAGAACTTATATTTAACAAATAATTAAGCATAATAATTCTTTGAGTCAAATTACATAAGAACTTATAAAATTTTTTAAGCGTACAAAATACTAAAAATTAGTAGTAATTGCTGCAAAAAATTTTAATACATATAGCACAAATTTTTATATTGTTTTTTAGAAAATATTATTTTGCTTCATACGTAAGATTTTTACTATGTGTATTGTCACAGTAAATTCATTGATACCAATTCATAGATTTAGACAAAGATAAGTTGCAAATAGACGGTTTTATTTGTATATTATTATAATGAGATATCGACATTATTATAGAATTATAATTACATGAATGCTACATGATGTAAAATAATTTTTAATGTTTTAAAAATAATTTAAATAAAATAAAAAAAATTCAAGTTTATGGATGCATTTTCACTTTTTTTTTTAAAGATATTATTTCAAAAACAATTTCATAATATTGAAGAAATTACAAATTTCTTTTTCAGTGTATTGCATAAGAGCTTAATGTATTTTGAAAAGCATAGGCAGGAAAGTATTAGCAGAGTATTGAACAAAAACGTATGTAATATCAGGAGAGGATACAGAAAACTTATTTATATGAAAGTTTAAAGTTTCAGACAGTCACAGCTACATTTAAATATTATTTTTATATCTCATACTTACAAAAGGCTAAGTAATTATATTTAATGAAAAAAATATAATATTTTAATTGCATTCAGAAATTTAATTAAATTACAAAATCAAATATTTATGACATAAGTGTTAAAATATTGCATCAGCAAGCCTCATTCAAAATTTTGAATATTTTTTCATAATGTGCTCTATTATTAATAATGATGCTAATTTAAAATACATATTAATTTATATATATGATGGTTATAACTTGGTTTATAGTAATCATTTTACTGACCAAAATAAAAAAAAACTTGTAAAATGTTGAAAGATTCCAGAAATAAACGTATCATAATCATTGAAGAACTGTATAAAAGGTGAAATTATTTTACTGCAGACTATTTTTGGTTACATAATTCTTAACAGTAGACCGGGAATAAATATTTTAATTTAAAGCAATTATGTACAAATTAATAACCGCGAAATTTGTTATATTAACAGATAAACAATAGACCAGAATTCTCAGACCTTTTAAATTAGCAACACATTTGATAACTTTTCAATCCTTCAAAATCGTAAAAAATATTATATTTTATATACGAATTGTCATACATATTATACTTAAAATAAAAATAATATATTAAATAAATAGGTGGAATTAATACAAAATAATATAAGTATTTTTAACCTCCGAAATAAGCCAAAATAGGTATTATGAACGATTTTAATGATTTTATTTTAAAGAAATTGCTTCACTCCAGTGATTCTTTGATAATCCTATACAAATTAACTTTCATTCTTCAATAAATGAAACATAAGTAGAAAAGGCATTTCCCTCAAGACTTCAAATATGGACCTTCATTTTTATTAATATTTTATATTTGAATTTATTGTCACGAAGGATTGAACTCAAAAGTTAATATAACATTTTACCCAAATTTACTAACTATATAGAATATTTATAGAGTAGAAATCAAGATCTGTAACTAAAGAGTCGCAGAAAAGATGAACTTTTAGAAGCATCAAGAATAGGGAATTAGTTCTAAGCGGCTAAAGGGGTTTAAACCTAGAAATTCACATTGAGTCTAGATTAAACAGACTGAGAAACAGCGGTGAGCTTCCAGAAATGGAGTCTTAAAAGCCGAACAGATTGTAATTGGGAATTTAACGATACAATTTTGCCTTTTACAAAATACCCCGAAATAGGGCCTTCGCTCAGAACTAAAAGATATTCTCCTTTTCTTATAACCCATAATAGGCATGTTAAGACTTTTTAAAAGCAATAAATAACATTGATTTGAAAAACAATTTATGAAAATTATATTATTGTTCATTGTTCTTTTCGTATATTTTTTATCAACGACAAAATCTATGCAATGTTATCGAATAATTCAACAATTTCTCTCTATTCTCTTCAATTTTCCGGAAGCAAATAATATATTATAAGCAATAAATGCCATTCCTTTTTCTAACTGAACATGACTTTTTTTTCTCGTATGCAATTCCACAAAATAATATGTAATATCACTTTTTTTTTGCTTAATTCGAGAGTAATGTGCAGTTAATATACCTCACATCCATCGATATACATTAAAGTTAAATGCTATTATTTTTTCCAGTGGTAATTACCTTAATGGATTCTGTAATACAAACCCTAAGAGTAACTTACTATTTATTAACTGTTGTTCTCAACAAAATTTAAAAAAATTCTGAACATTAATCTTATCATTTTTAGAAAATATTTATTATACTATATGAATTTGTAACACAATTAAGATTCATTGAAATCATATTGTTTCATTTTGACAGGTATATTTTTTAATAAATGTTGAACATTGATTTTTCTGAAAATCGAAGATACCTTTTTTATTGGAAAAACAAACTATTGTTTCTCGTATTGCAACATTGATTTCATAGTGTCAAATTATACACACTGTGCTTTAGCAGAAGTAATACTGGAAAAAGTAAATAATTGATAACATGAATATGTAATTAATAAAGTGAATGGTTAAAAATGCTCATTATAAAGGTTTCTTATAAACTTTATGAGTACTGAAGTTACCTAACATTGGCTCACCACTATTCTATCAGATTATTTGATCATTTTAAGTTTTTAGACAAACGAGTCATTATTTTAGGAGGGATTTTTTTAATCAAATAAAACAAATTAATTGTGGAGATTTTTCCATGATATCCCTCCAAAAATAATATTCTCTACTCATAGTAAAATCCCGGTTAAATATACTTGGTTTGGTGGATAGCTTAAATTTTAATTTCGTTTATCTGATTAAAATTTTACACTGTCGTAATTTCCCGGTAAGTAAAACATTTTGTATTGTTACATTTCGTATTGTTAGAGATAAAGCAATTGCACTAACTCCTCTTTCAGCAAAGAAACAATTTTAGACATTTATATTGCAAAATAAATCATTTGCTTTTGATAACAAATTGAAATAAATATACATATAAACTCACTTTAGGCTATACGCAAAAATAAAAATTGATATTCCTATTCTTCATAAATTTACAAAAAAATATGTTTTTCATTTTTGTTTTCTAAAGTAACTGAAGAAGCACTAGTATATATATATATATATATATATATATATATATATATATATATATATATATATATATATATATATATATATATATATATATATTATTATTATTATTATTATTATTATTATTATTTAGAGAGATATTTTGTAAGAATACCGATTTTCTTATTTGAAAAGGATATAAGGTTGTTTTTCTGGAGCAAAGTGAGAGAATTTTGCTTACATTCGAAGTTTGAATGAAATATTTCTTATCAGTAATTATTTTAAAATTAAAACCTGCTATGTGAGAAGATCTTGTATTTATTATTTACACACATAATTTATTGAGCAATGCAATTAATTTAGCTCACCTGCAGAATTACGAAGGAAGCTATTCCTGATCATAAGATTTACTTATACAACGAAAAGGTTTCTTGTTTCCTGCTAATATAAAAATTTTAAAATAAATTATCGATGTATTATTGTAGGAAAACAAACTTAAATGTAAAAAAAATTATTTTTTAAATGATTAAAAGCAAATGAAAGTTATTTTTTTAATTTCTTTTTTAAAAATTGTATGATTATATTTTCAATTTATGAAATTTCATGATTACATTACTATCAATAGTTTTATAATACAAAATACAAGGAAGGCCGGACTTCAACTTTTATGAAAAACATTGCATAGTTTTTTGGTAACTAATATAATGAGGAAATTAAGATTTCGATTTCTAATTCAAAGAACTCAATTTATAAATTATCGGGAAAAGAGGCCTAAATAATGATGTGTAAGGTTGAGGGAGCTTTGTTGGGGTAAGGCAAGTCTTTAGATAGAGTTTAAAAATTATTTCCCGTGCACTACCTTAATATGTACCGTACCCTTTTGTACTGTTTCGATTTGCAGTGTTTATATGAAAATTATAATTTTAGAATATTTAAACTTTCTAGGATGTTAAGAAAGCACCAAAATTTCGATTTATAAAAATAAAGATATCTATTAAAAATACAAATATTTTAATACCTTAATGAGAGAGATAAATTTAATAATTTTAACTATCAAAGAAAAGTTAAAATTATTAAATTCATTAAAAATTAATAACAATAGTTTTTTTAAAAAATGTAAATTTCTCCATAAGTTTATAATTTAATCACTTCCGTAAAAGAGTGTTTATTTTTAGTTATTAATAAAAGGTCACAAGGATGTTAAATTACTTGTTTCAGTTTAAAGTATATTGCAACTGATTCAATGAATGAATTAAAATTCTATTTTTAAACATGGTATAAATATCTTAATATTAAAAATTAGGGGGAAAATTGAGTACTCATTATATTCACAAAAATGTTATATAATTAACATCACATTATCAATAAAAAATATCTAAAAATAACTTTTACTAAGTATCTTAGAATTTATACTTCTACATATCCAGAATTCCCAAATACCAATATCATTAATATTTGGTATTTTATAAAATCATTTTGAAAATATGTCCAAAAAATTTTCTAAATTTTTTTAAAACAAAATTATGAGCATTTTTTTAAAAAAAAATCCTATTTTTAAAATAATGAAAATTTACTGACGGAACTTCCTCACACTTGCATTAAAGTAAACAGAATAAAATGTAAATTAAATTAACCAATGGTAATTTTATAATATTTTTCATTGATATAAATATATGACTTTTTCCTCTTAATATTCATGCAATTATACTAAAAATAATAATGTGAAAATATTGCCGTTTTTCCAATTTAATATATTTTAATGCTCAATAAGCAGTATCAAAAGTATGTATTTTCTTTACGCAAGCTTCTACAACTATAACAATTTACCTTGAACAATGAAAACTAATTTAAAGAGTACAAACATATAGTGATAAATTTATATTATATTATGTAAAATTGACAGATGATTTCAAGACTTCATTGTGTCAAAAGACGTTTTAAATAGTAAAATCTTTAATACTGATTCTGAATTTAAATATGGATTCTCAATTAATCGGCTGAATAGCTTAAGAAGGCGCTAACGGATTCTGAACATCGACATGGCTATTTTTCTTCCAAAAATACATTTTATAGATAATGGCCACATTCATAACCTTATTTAATAATTACAAATAAATGATAAAAATTTAAAATTAACTAATAAGCATTAAATAAAGTATACCAAATGAAAATCGAATTATATAAAGTCATTCGTATATTTAAAATATTGAAGTGTTATAGTTTATTTTTAACTAAGTGATTCGTATTATAAGAATCCTGTACTCATATAAAATAATTTTATGTCTCAACAAATTGTTAGTTGAAATTAATTATGCTAACTGAATCGAAAAATAAGTACTTTGGATTTTTTCAATTGTAACTTTTAATCTCCATATAATATTTCAAACCCACTGAAATGTTATTCTACAAGTAATACGGTTTCAATAAAAGTGTAAAAATTAACCACGTTATTTGAGAGACGAAAAGAGGGGGTAAGAAAAAAATTCCCCTTCACATTGACAGCAACTAAAATCAATTTTTAAACAATAAAACAAAATTTTAAGCATACGAAAATTCAATTTTACAATATTTAATAATGTATTACAATTTAATAACATTCTAATAATTTGGTGATATTTTATAATGGTAATGTAAGTTGATAAATCGAAAATATTTTGAATCGTAAAAATCCCAAAGAGGATTATCATACATTATTTTTACCATATTCGACCATATTAGAGAGCTGATAAAAGTAAAAATAATTAAAATTTAAAGGAATAACTTTTTCGATGTATAAATATTCATTAACGATGCTTTAATTTATTTCAATATTTGATATAAATTTTAAATTATTAGTTCAAAATATAAACAAGTTAAGGAAAACTAAATATGCAGAATAAAAAAATGGGATATAGAGTATTTTATTTAGTTGGGTTTTAAATACTTTATAGAAAGTAAAATAAAAAAAATTAGATAAAAAAAATATAAATAAGAAAAAACATTATTATTCCAAAAATTAATGTTTTTTCTTATTGTAAGATTTCAGAGAATATTTATAAAAATATATCATATTTTCAATGTGTAGAGAAATATTTTTTATACGTATTAATAAGGTGTACTTACATTTCAATCCAATTTTATAACTATTTTCTAAACAGAAGCTTTCTGAAAATTAAATTATTTGATAACGAAAGGAAAATCAATTCCATCGGGTAATAAATTTTTTAACTGATAACTACAAGAATATAATTTACATAAACCTTGGTAAGCTAGAAAATAAATTGCTCTTCAAGATTTAAAGTGATAAAAATCCTATTACAAATCTAAGAAAATCAATCCGAACAACACTATAACATTCATTTTAGCAATCTGACTTAAACAGAAAAAAAAATTTAACTGAATTTTTCTGGAACGACATAACATAAAATATTTTTTGCTTATTTACTTAAGTTTTCATTTTAAATCACACATTAACACAAAACACTGCAATTGTGTGGAAAATGGTGAAATATCATCTATTTTTGAAATTATTACAATTGTAACGGAAACCATTTCTAAACAGGATCTAGGTTTCTATGAGATCAAAATTTAATAATTAGCTACTATCATTTAAAGAAACACCACCAGCTCTAAGATCCAATTTTGTGACAATGCAAACAAAAGTCACAAGTAATTAATAATAAATAGTTTATATAAAATATGTTATTAAATTATGTTCCATAAATTAAAAGAATTCCATTGGTTTTCTTAAATTATAAAGACCTGAAGCAAATGAGTCTTGTACTCAAACATGAAGGGGAATTTACATGAACATGCAGAAGTATATATATATACGTGTGTGCTTACATATATTTAATTAAATTTTAAAATTTAAGAAAGAGACAGTAACAATAATCAGAAGCCAACATAAAAACAAATTAAACATTAAATGCTGAGAATTTTTAAAACATGGACAAGAATTAAAATAAAAAGGAAAGTTGTAGAGTACTTAGCTATGTCTTATATATCTTAGTTCTGATTTGAATTTTAGTTTTAAGAAAACAACAAAATTTCTTTTAAACAAGTTTCAAGAAAATCTATTTTTTTATTTCTGATTAAAGGAATAAGAAAGTAAATTTCTTGAAACTGTCAAATTTTTCTGTAATATATAATTTCACAGTAAAAAAATTCTTTATTAATTTTATTTATAAATTTATTTACACTTTGTTTATACATATAACTGCACGCATTTTAATGCACAAACAATGAGTTAATATTGGTTATAAATTTGCCGAAAAATTTATAGAAAATTATAATTTAATTTATAAGAATTATTATAATAAAATACTTGTAAAAATATTGTAAACATGCTTACTTTTTTTAATTTTATAACAAATTATGTATTTTAAGAAACCTAGTTAATGTGTTTATATATATATATATATATATATATATATTTAGCAAATTAAGCTTATTCTTTATTCAACAATTTAGACAAAATATGGTCCAAAATTTCATTTATATTTTAATAAAGAAACAAAAATATTAAAATCAGAAGATTACCTCACATCATAGTCAGGTACTCTACAAATATATTTCTAAAAGAAATGCTTATATAATTAAATGCTAAAGGTTTAAATGAAGTGTTGGTACAATTTTCAAATAAAGTATGATTTATATGTTCGATTTACTTATTGGTTTATTATATAAGAAAAATAATTGTATGATGCTTCCTTTTATTTTTAACACCTAAGCAAATATTTCTTTAGAAATTAACTAAATTTATAAATTTTTCACTTAAATTAACATTCTCCAGAAAAATAACAAACATTAAAATAATTTTCAATCAAAATTGTATTCACTTTAATTTCCAGATATGAAATCAAATGTAAAATCATACTTCATCAGCAGTAATTAAATTTAAACCAAAGTTTTCAAGTAAAATAAGAAAAGAAGTATTTAAGTATGAGGAAATTAATGAAAAGTGGTAGATATATATATACCTAATTTTCCCTTTTTTAAAAATTATCTCATACCTTCTTTCTAAGACGAACTATTGTGTTAAAAAAGATCTGATTATTTCTACTGTAAAGCTATTACTTATGTGAAATATTTAACGTTTTATAAATAAGTTATTATTCTTAATAAATAAATAAGTATATCTTCTAAAATAAGAGTTCCAGAATAAAAAAAAATATCACACTAAATTATTTAAAAATTAATATTTAAAATTAAGCCAATAGCAGCTCAAAAAATTTACATCAGAAAACTAAAGAGGATTCTAAAAATCCCTTTACTCACACATATTGAGAAAAAGTATAAATATTTTTTATTTCAACAATTCATTCTAATAGTTAACTTGAAAATATTAACTATACATATGGAATAAAAGGTGTTTTTTAGTCAACTCAGAGAATTTTGAACAAATTGAACAATGCTCATTTTGAACAAAAATATTACAGAACTGAAAACTACATAAAGTCATAATTTATGGTAGTAAATTTTTCCATTAAGTAATTTTGAATTAAATAAAATTATTTTTGTTGTACTATACATTAATTAAGAGGTATAAAATTATTATAATTTTGTTAAAATAATTAATCTATTGAAAATTAATGAATATAATAATTTGAATTAATTTCTCATACATTATTGTGTTTATGTAAAATATTTCATGTGTACACTTAGTATATTCAATCTAAAATCATGGTTTGCCAAAAAATACTTAATATTTTTTAAATATTAATTTAAGTTTTGTTTAAAAGTAAAAAAAAAATACATCCTTGAATTTTTTTATTACTAGCCTATTAATAATTTAATTAAATACATTTTATTGTCTTTAACTATGCAATCTTCAAGAAAATTTATTTTGAAATCTCCAAGTTATCTTATATAATTATATATAAATATGGTTAAAATAAAGTAATATGATTACAATAAATTATTAGAAACCAGTAAAAATACATTTTCTTTAAATTTGATTTGTTTGCAGTAATAATAAATATAAACTGTTAATAAATGACACAGATATTTCCCTAAAAAATGTATCTGAGCTTACCCCTTCCTTACTATGCAAAAGTATGGGTACATATTTTATAAACATAAGCATTTTATTAATTTGGAGAATGTTAAATGCAAAATCATAAAAGAAATTTCATTAATTTTAGTGTTCTATTCTTTGAACTTACAATATCAAATACATTAATTAGATTTTAATATATAAAAAAGTTTTGAATTATTTTTCTTTTAAACTGGGGTAATTAATTTTTAACTAAAATACTAAATAGAAAATTTGAAAATAAATTTTTAAATAAAATTTTGAAAGTGTAAAATTATTTTCACTATGGATTAATCTCTTTATATTATTTTTCAGAAGAAACCTTTATAAAATATATGATTCCTCAATAAGAAAATTCTTTTGGGACAAAATAACAAGCAAATTTTGTATTTTATATTTATGTACTTAATTTAGATGAGAGAAGCTTTTACAGGCAATAAAATGAATCTCAATTTATTCTTCTCAGAAAGGAGCACTTTTCCAAGAAATGATGAATTTATATGTAAAAGAATTTAGATTAAATCAAATAATCGAATTACATTTAAAAAAAAAAAAAAAAAAAGAAAAGCTTTATATACGCCAGAAAAATTTCTGCCTGAAAAATAAAACCAAAATACCGAAAGTTAGTATATTTAAAAAATATTAAACTACAAATAAATATTTCAAATATTTTAAAAATATATAAATACGTTAAAAAAAATTTCTCCCTGGAAAGTAAAACAAAATACTGAAAAGTTTATATATATAAATGACTTTAAAATACAAATATATTTCAATAACTAACTAACAAAAGTTATAATTTAATTTTTTTGAATCAATCTAATTGCAATGGCTTCTTTCGTTTAATTTAATATAAAAATATTAAATCAATTAAAAAATCCGAGAAATTATGATTGTTAAAGTATTATTTTTCTCACAATTAATATAATTTTAAACTTCCTGAAATAATTTTTCCAAAAAATATATATATTTCTTTTTCATGTAGATTTAAGTACATACAATTTGGTTATTCGAAGAACATACGTTAAAGATATTACGCAATTCAGTAGAAAACGTTACGGACGCAGTGTACATGAGCAAGGGGAAAACACGAGAACTAGAGCCGGCGGTTATTAACAACACATGACGTTAATTCGCGGGATAGCTATTTTCTATCGTGAAATATTTTGAAATTATTAAACTCGAAAAAATTTTAATGAATATTTTTTCATCCTCTATAAGCACTGTGGATTATGTTTTAGAAATATAATTAAAATTTTATTTTTTATTTTCAATCAAAAATGCTATAATATCGAGTGTGTAATCTTAAGAAAAGTTTCGAAATAAAAATAGAAATCTATGCAAAAGATACGCATAAAATATACCCTTATATATATCTGCATCAAGGTAACCAAGTTTTAGATTTAATTTTAAAGCAAATCGATACATATTTATAAAGCGAAAAAGTAGCAAAAAATATGACTGCAAAATAATAAATACATGCAACGTGGTTAGCTATCACTGCAATAAATATGCATAAATATTTAAGAACTCACCCTGTCCATCTTGGTTCTTAAGCCTAAAAGACGGTAAATATCGCCGCGAAAAGTGCCGGTTACTCCACGGAGACACCAACGGTCGATGCACGGCATAAGCAAATCACAAAATCACGGAAGGAAGATAAGTATCCATTACACGCATTTTTAACTTGCACCTTGGATTCCTCAGAAAAAAATCCTTGCTTACTTGCTTAAGATCACAAACTAGTCCCATTGCCTGCACAGAAAGCCGAACATCAGGGGTAACACAGAGAACACAACACAACCTGTGGAGCAGTCACTCCATTCGCTTACGTAAGGGCTCTAAGCCTAATTTGTTTGTCGCCGGAGCAGACGATGAACTGAGAGAGTGTACGAGGATGTAAAATAGCAACGTCGCGATTTGGCGCTGCAGTCGTCACCGCTCGTCCCCGGCATATGTAAAGGGAAGGGCAAAAAAAAAAAAAAAATATATATATATATATATATGTCTCGCGCTCCCCGCGGGCTTCTGAAAAAGCAAGCTTCCTTTTTGCTGTAAAAAGTGTATTTTCACACCCTCGATCTCAGCGTAAGATTCTTGTTTCATTTTATTGGACTTATGTAAAAAATGACGATATTATGTAAAAAATAAATGATGGGGAATCTGTTGCATCTCTTTCACAGGGAAATTATCACCTGTAAGCTTCTTTTCATGAAATTAATTTCAGTCAGTGATTATTTCAAAAAATTTAAAAGAACGAAAAACCATTAAAAAATTTAATATTATGTAAAATGTCGCAAATTTTTCAAATAAACAAGAGAAATAACTAATTATACATAAAAAATTATTTTTATTTATTGTTTTTATTAACAAATTAATTAAATTTAGAAATACTATGAAAGTATTAGTTTTAAACGAAAAAAAAAAAAAAAAACATTAATTTTAATGCAAAAGATATATAAAATATTTTCCTAAAAAGTGAATCATTCTTTATTTAATTATTTCTTGCTTCAGACGCATTATAATTTCTTAAAACAAATGGGTTATTACAACATTTTATTTATTTAATAGGCAAAAATTCCTTCATAACAGACACTGTATGTGTATATACACATAGAGACTTATGTGTTTATATAAAAGAAACAGATATGTATGTAGTGCCAACAAAAATATTAAGTATTTCTTTATTTTGAAATATAGTATTTTAAATATATAGTATGAAATATAGTATCATTTATTTACTACAAATTCTTAGACGATTAATTATGATGTCATTTGCCACGATGTCACAGAGGACATTGTGAAAATCACAAAAATAAAATAAATTAATTAATTTATATTAAATTAGTATTTTTATTTAAAAAAATCTAATAAAAGAAAATATTTGCAACTGAAAAATATATTATGCAAAATAAAGAGCAATTTCCATCACAAATTTTAATTTAATTTAAAATATCTATATTAATATTATTATTTAAATACACAAACGAAATATTAATAAATTCTCGTCCTGCAAACAAATAAAATTTAAATGTCATTCCTTTGAATTTACAGAATATTTTTCAGACATTCTTGTGCTTAATTATATTCATTTAAATTGTGTGTGTTTAGTTAGCAAGACCATGCATTTAAAATAAAACAAGTAATGTACAAATGATCATCGATACAATTCTACATGAATTCTATGCAAAAATTTCCGTTGAAATGTATTGTCTAAGAGAATGATGTATATTCAATAAATTATCCATCATGATGTGGAGTATAAATTTGGAAATATAACAAGTGTTATATCTATTACTTTAGTTTAACTTGAAAATTTTTAATATTTAAAAAAAAGTATTTATTTAGGTCACCAGGTATGGGAAAATGGAATATTTGAAAAGTGGGGCATAAGATTCTCTCGCTTCTTAGGAGCAGGTTGTGAAAAGAAAGGGTTGGGGCTTCTTGAAAGAGTTTTTTTAGGGGCAAGTGTGGGAATGATATGAGGAATGAATGACGACAGCCTTGTAAAAAAAGTAGGACGAGCGCTCCTGCGAATTATTTTATAGATGCACCGACCGTTAGAATATGAGTCAGTGGTATCACATGCTTTTCTTGAGATCTGTTTGCGTTTCAATGGTCTGCACTTCTAACGAATTTTTTGCATTTGGCTTACTTTCTTTTCAAAAAGAGTGAAAGGAAATACATATCACTAAAATAATTTTTGGAAATGAGTTTTTCGAACGGAATGTTGAGCAACATTATTTGACAATTCTGGGGAGACGGATAAAAGTGTGGAAGATTTAACATGAAATTTACTAATGATAAATAAAACACACCTCTGTACAACCTACTTCAACCATAAGTGTTGCACGGAAATTTTATTCATATTTTACGTTACAAGCTATTTTATTTTCTCCTGTTCTTTTTTTTTTTTTTTTATCTTAAGGAAATTATTTTAACATTATCTGGTTAAAGTTAGTTTTACAATCAAAATGCCCATTCTGTGATCTTGAAGAAAATACGATCTGAGTCCGTAGTCGTAAGTCACGCTACGACTACTAGAGTGATTCCAATGCCAAATACTACCTAAGACAAAGATTTCCATCATTTTTCGCTTTTCCCCTCATTTTTCCTTATTTCAGAATTTGTCTAACAATTGCATTTCATTTCGAAAATTCATATTTTATTTTACTATTAGGTATATTTGGGGAAATTGTATTTTACTTACATTGCAGTATTTTGCCTTGCCATTAGAAATAAAACAAGGAAACTAAAATATAATCTTGAAACTACGTAATAGGAAAGTGCCAGAGATTGTTGTAAAGTTCTTCAATATTTGCTGCATAGTGCAGTCTTCAGGTTAAACTTTTCATAGATAGTGAGCCATCACAAGTAAGGAAGCCCTGACAGATATCAACCATTCAATGGCAACAGTTTCGGTTTATTTCGATCAAAATAGGTTATCCAATATTGATGCTTCTCTCCTAACTAAATAAAAAAATATTTATTTACATAAGTAGACGTAAACAGTCGAATTTTTTTACACTTCATTGTGTCATTCTATCTTTCCTTCCCTTATTAAAAAAAATCAATAGACACAAATTTTCAAATTGGGAACGTGCACTCAAGGAAGCAAGATTAGAAAATATTTGATATAAATTGATATTCCCATTTTGTTCCATGATAAAACTTGAATTATTATAAGACCTTCATATTCTCATGAATGGATTATTTCCAATATCTCTGAACCTCAGTCTATCTTCCTTTAGTTCCTATTGAGAAAAGATTGAAGTTATTTAAACAAGTTTTCAAAGTGGAAATCATGATGGATAAATATTATTATAATTCTGAAAGTTTATCGTAATTTTAAGTAACATAAAATAAATTTAGGTAATAAGTTTCAATATTGTTGAGATTTAACACAATTAAGTTAAGGGAATTCTTTAATCTAACCATCTGGCACTCTTCTTAGAATGTAAATAGGAGTTATATTATGTATAGAGCAAAAGTATTGCTCATTCATCTCAAATTCTTATACGTAATTTTATGATAACTCAATGTAAAACTGAATCGCTTGTTTTATATTGACTTAGTTGATGCAAAAAAAGTTAATGTTGAGCTACTGCGAGGAAATATGCAAAATAAAATAGTATGCAATTTTTTTTTTTTTTTTTAGCGTTTACTACTTTAGCAAATTGTTAAAGGTGTTGCTTATTTTATAATCGAAATAGATATGTAATGAGATTAAAACTTACAAAATCATTTGGTTTTTGATAAAGTTAGTTGAATATTTCATCTTAACACCTCTGTTGAATATTAATATTACTGTTAATGATTAATTCAATAAGCAATATACTAATCGGGAAAAAATTGTTTTTGCATTTTTTAAAAAAATATATGGACTATTAAATATTATTTTCAATCATTTTTGGGAAACTAATAACTAAGTAGGTCGCATTCAAAATATATTACTTTACTGACCATATTATATTTGAAACTTAAGGAATTTTTTAAAATTAAATCTAACTTGGCATTAAATTGTAATACTACATTTAAATGCAGGAATATTAAGTGCTTTTAAAACATGCTTTAATTATTCATTGTTATGGATATAGCATTGCTTATGTAAACGTTTGGAAAAAATTATATATATATATACGTACATAAAAATAAACATTATTCAATAAATTTTCAAGCTCTTTTATTCATTGAAATAAAAGAATTTGAAAATACAACGAAGAATAAAAAATGCATTGTTTTTTATTCATTGACAATCATGATTTTTTTTATTTTATGCAGTATACTTAACATTTACTTACGCCTTCTAAATGTAGCGTAAACTGAATTTAACTTAAAATCTTTACTTGTAATGTTGAACAATTTTTACAAAAGAATAAAATCAGGCATTATGCAGACTAAATAATTCTAATCATTATAAATTTACTTTAGGCTTGATCTAGTTTAATATATTTCCTAATAATGTTAAGCAATTATTACCAAGAAATAATAGCATCATTATATAATTTAAATAAGTATAATATTTTAGTTAAAACATAATCAAATATGTGTGTGTGTGTACGTTTCAAATCAGGCCAAAAGAATATCTAATTAAATCTAAATAGCTGAACACAAAAAGCTAATGAGACAGACCAATTAGCTTAATTGAATTGAAAAATTCAGTCCAGAATAAATATCATTATTTCTTTCGTTTCTATTATTTTTCATATTTGTGACAATTGTTTTTATTTTCTTAAAATTTAAAACTAGCGTAATGTTTTTAAATATTTTTATATACAAGAGAATATTCTTTATTTGAAGTTTTGAAAATTAGTTCTTGTCTTTCCCAATATAAAAACAATATTTTTTTAAAAATACTATGCATTCATATCAAAAGAGAAGCTGTAATAGATTCTTACAATAAGATTACACAATATATATTTATAATTCTTAGTCTGACAGATAATTTCAGAATACGAGAGAGTTTAGCTTTAATTTATGTTTGCTAATGAGTTTGCTCACTGTCTTGGTTAAAATATTTAAAATTAGATTAATCATACCTTTCATTTCGTACAAAAATCTTTAGAGGGGAAAAATCATGCAAACTGATAACACTATATAACCAGAACGAATACAATACAATATATATTTTTGTCATCATGACTGTATCTTGGTATATCTTGCACTGCTATAAAAAAATTATGTAATATAAAGTAAATGATAGAATAAAACTACACATTACAATACTCATAAAACTTCACACAAAAATGTTTTAGAGATTTGATGTATTCATTCACAGTAAAATATCGTTGATTACAAAGGATTGTATGCAAGTAGATCTAAGCTTGATTTTTCATTGTAATTATGATTGCTACTGTGTAGGTAGATATTCTAATTAATTGTGAATAACTTTTAAAATATACAATATTTGATTCAGAAAATGAATTGCAAAATTACGTCGATAGAAAAGGGAACTTGAATTCGCAAAGAGATTTTATTGAAATAATGTTTCTAAAAATTCTTTGAAATCAGGTTATTTAAGATTAACTATGTGTTCTATTGCAACGGGATGGCTGAAATATGATTTAATGAAAACTGAATTATAAAAATTACTTTGATAACAGACTTGTTAATAAGATATTTTGAAATTCCTTTTTTGTTTCAAAATATATTGAAATTTTGAAGCTTTTAAAATTATTTTTTTATTCTCACTTGCACTACATAACGTGGAGATTTAATATTCAACCCACTGGTATTTAGGTTGTGTATTTTTTTTAAACAACAGGCATTATTCTTACAGAACATGTCAAATACACGCACACGCACATATATGCATTGAATTTTTAAAAAAATAAATTTTAATCATTGCCATAAATAATAATAAATTAAAATGTTTTAAAAAGATATAATTTAATGATAATGAATTCATGTGAAAAATGCAAATGAATTTAACAAATACTTATTGTCATAAAAATATTTTGGATGTTCGCTGAACAAGCTATGAATCTGTTTTGTGTAGAGAAGCTGCATCAGTTTGTTTTGTCTGAATAAAATGAGGTAAAAATACTGATACAGTTATAAAATTGCGAGCATATTTGTACAATCACCATTTTACTGTAATTCTGAGAAATAGTGAAAAAATAGCACTGTAATAAGATTTATACTGATGTAAGGTATTTATTTATAAATAGTATTTGTTATCATTTCTTCTTTTATATAACATGTTCGTTAAACATGTGATATAAAAGATGAAATGATAAATATTGACACAAAAAAATGACTACAGAAGATAATAGTTACTTTATATTTATGCTTATATATAAACGTTATACAGTGTATTATATCATGATTTTGTATTTAACATAAAAAAAGATATTTACATGTTGTCAATAATTTTAATAATTATTATACCTTAAGTATGCACATAATCTCAACCTATTAATGTAAATATTTTCGCTGAGCCTTTTCATCTAATAGGCTGAAATGTTTTTCATTTCCCTGGGTAAATAGCTTAAGGTAAAAAAGAAATTGACGTATCATAATTGAAATTATATATCAATAACTTGATTCTTATGACACAGTATGTGGAAAAAATATCCTTACCATAATAAAATTTATATCATTTCTTAATTCAGTGTAAAATTGATATCAAATCAGGAAAAAGAAGGTGCGTCTTAGTAGCTCTTGTCACATACAGAAATATGATACTGGTACTTACTTTACATAGATGACAGTACAGGTGCAATTTAATTTCCTTCGAAGTAATTTGATGAATACATGACAGAAAGTTTTACATTCCATTTCCTGCTTATTTTCCAATTCGCCATTTGTTTTTAAATTAAAAGTCATGATTTCATGTTTTCTGATTCATTTCATTCTTCAATTATCTCGTTAACAGTTTTTTTTTTTATTTTCATCAAATATGAATTAAAATGTTTTGAGAAAATTCATTGCCAATAAATTTTCAGAATAATATATGTTGTTAATTGCATTCTTTTTAGTAAAAATTTGTTATTCAGTTTTAATTTGTTATTTTAATAATAAAAATAATTAATAAAAATTTGTTAAGAATAAAACAATATAGAATTCATTCAGAAAAAACAGTTTTCGTTTCTTCAGACTGTAAAGTTGTTATATTATTCCTTTCTTGTCACTCTGGTAATTTGCATCGATATATCGCATTCCAATACAAGTTTATCTTGACGCGTAAATTTCCGTAATTTTGAAAACTTTACAAGAAATAAATTCAAATTTTCAACATACATGATAATACAAGAGTGTAATAAATCTTTATATATATATATATATATATACATACATACATACATACATACATAATATAATTTTTATTCATAAGATATCATCTTTTTTGGAATTAATATACAGAAAACTCCTGCAATTCCTAACCAACCAAGCACAAAAATCGGTCAAAAGCAAATAAGAAATGGTAAGTAGCAAAAACCGAAAAAATAACTAAGTTTCAAATACGTGTTCACAATCGTGAAAAAATGATGCTGTATAATGTCACTGAGGAGTGTTTCTTAGTTCGTAATGCAAACAATTTTGTATTTTAAGTGTTGAGATTTTTAAATTCAAGATTATTTTGTTGGCTATTATTTTGAGGCCTCAAGAAATGTAAAATATTTTGTAACAAAAAATTATTATTTCTTTACAATAAATTTTTACCGAGCATATATCGGCAGAAGGAATAACAAAATAAATATGATTTTTTTTATATTTTTTACAATACATATTAATTATAGTAACTATACATAATGAGGAAATATAAAACACTATCTATAAATTGACATTTTTATTGTTCTTAACACATTTAAATGTTTTAGTAGTAGTTTTTGCCTTTAGAAAATCTAGAAAATTCGTCGGAACTGTTGAATTTTTTTAAACTGAACAATAAAATATAAAATACATAAATAAAATAACACGCAATTAACTTTATTTTTGTATAAATTATTTTTACCTCGATTTTCAAACATATTAATATATATTCATAAATTTCAAGATATATATATATATATATATATATATATATATATATAGAGAGAGAGAGAGAGAGAGTGAGAGAATACACGGAAAGTCAAGAATATTTTAAGAAATTGATAAGTCAAAAACCTGTGCAGATAAAACTGTAGTTTTAAACAAAGAGTTGATAAAGAATCAAGTTTTCTTAAGGTAGAAGAAAGAAAGAATGCTATAAGATAGATAGCTGAATGATGGCTCTGTTTATCTTTATATTTAAATCATTAATTAGTGGATATACAGTTGCAAGTTAAGAATGAAATTTCTAGTATTCAAGTGAACCTCCAAGTACTCTTCATCAGACATCATCACACTTGTCTGATGATTCAACACACATCTCATATCATCAACATGTTTTGTGGTATCACAGACACACACACACATGTTGTCAAATAACAAGTTATATTTAATGTAGGCAATGATGGCTACTTCTAACCATCACCAATTTTAGCTTCAAGATATTAGAATTCACCACTAACAGAAACTATTTAAAACATATTGTGACTTATCAAAGAAAAATTGCCTGATTTAGAAATCAGTGATGAAGTTTAAAAGGCTGTCACTTAAGACTGATATGAGAATAATTCAGCATGTGTAAGTTGCTTATCTTTGATCCACACAAGACACTTGTTTTTGTAAATCATAATATTTCCATAAATACAAAAAAAAAAGGGAAAAAAAAAAAAAAAAAAAATAATTTAATTATCTTTGTCGGTTTAAACTAACCATAAAGTGGATGTTTTGTCATGTCTTTTACATTTTGCTTTTTTCAACATGTTCAATTTTAAAAGCAATATCATTAAAGATTTGAAAACTAATTATTTCGAATAACAGGTAATTTTCATGATTTCGGAAACTTTTATAATTGGAAATAACAATTTAAAAAATACTTCTTTATGGCTGGTAAAAATCATGAAGTGATTTTTTGCCATCGGCGACAATACTCATATATTCGATAGTTAACTTCACCTTGTTTGCTGCCACTCGAAGAAGGCGATTCGAAGGTAGCAGCAAAATCGTCAACAAGTTGAAATTACGACGCCGTCTTAATAAAATATGACATTGGTGAAATGTTATATAATATATATAACGCATGATATTTTAAATCAATGAGAGTTGTAATAAAGCTGCGTAATCAGAATCTGAACTTGGAACAAAAAAAAACAACCGCTTTAAAAAAAAAAAAAAAACACTCGTTTTCTTTCTGAAGCACAGAGGGAAATCAAGCTGCTTTCCCATCTTATTAAAACTGAAATCTCATTCTACTGAATACTTTACATCTTTACTGACGATGTCATGATTCGAACATCATAGAAAATGATAATGTCGCCAAGATTGTGTAAAGATACTATTTCAGTCTGATTGTTATGCTTACCTGACAGCTCCATGCTCTTTTCTGTAGTGAAGCATCTTGAGAAAGGCATTCATAGTCATTAGCATAGATTCCTGTTTGTTTGATTGTGTGGACAATGATAGTGACTGTTGAGATGTGAAAGTTTTTTTTTTTTTTGTCGTGATGGTAAAGAAACTAAAAACTTTCTTCAGTTTGGCAAATATAATTACCATTTGGTTAATGCAGATGTTGACAGATTCATCTATCGTTTGCAGGTAGCGTTTCACTCGAAATTCTATACTCCACTGAATCATGATTTCATTTACTTTAAAATGTGGTTGATTAATTTTTTTAAACTGTTGGATTTACCAAAAAATAAGGACACAGCGATTTCATTCATGCTCAAAAGAATCATTATTCACCAAAAATAAATGAGTTCAAATAATCATATTATGCAACGAAAATGTAATTTCGATTCAAAAGGGTTTTTGCTATTCTCGCTCACGCCAAGGAGTTGAATATACGGGGAAAAAAATTGCTTAGCCGGATATCGCATTACATTCAATTCTCCCATGCACTTTATTTGTTTATAGTGTCAGAAATTATCATTTGTTGGAGTTTATGAATTACAGCTTGATATAAATCATAATAATATGGTGAGAGAGGTGTGTCAATTCCTTATCATCTTTAAATTTTTACTAAAATCGGTGAATGCAACAAAAATTTAGAAAATGATTAAGTATCGCAAAAATATACTTTTAAATATAACTTTTTATGCTTGTTTGGTTTTTATAGATAATTAAATTTGAGACGAATAATTTTTTATCTTCAAATAAAAATGAATTTTGTCTTACTGTTAAAATGGCATTTAAAATGAATGGATTATTTTATGATAAAATAGATATTTCATTGAATTATATTTTATGGTAAAAATTTCTAGATGCCATCCTGCGCAATTTTAATTTACTAGGACCATGAAGGGAAATCCTTGAATCCTCTAAATTCCTTATCCAGAAACCACCAAGACTTAACCTGTGAATCTGGAAATGAAATATTTTTGGACGAGATTGATAAATAAATTTACCAGACAATTGTTTTCACTTCTGCCTACACGCCTTTTCGAACTGAATTAATTCGTTAAGATGCAAGAGTATTCCTAATGGAGTTGTATGAAAATTTGGACGCGTTTTTATTAAAATGAATATGTGTATACCGTGCATTGTAAACTACAGTAGAACCTTATGCATTCAGATTAATAGGGGATCCAGGTCATCCGAATGAATGAAAGTAGGATTAAACAAATAAACTTCAAAAATTGAGCCAAAGTATACAAAAGATAACTAAAAATTGTGTATATATTTCAAGAGAATGAAATAAAAAACTGTAAAAATTAAGAAAAAATTAATAAAAATTAAATTAAGAAAAAATTAAGTATAAAGTACGTGCATACATTATTTTACTGTTTCTAAGATTCTAGTTTCATCTAAAATATATAAGTGCGCTAACTCATTTTTCATTTATACAATGTGCACATATATGCGTATCTATCTACATCTAAATGACTGTATGGATGAAGCGAAGTCCGGTTTAACAAGGTCCGGATTGATGAGGGCTTACTCTATAAAAATTAAATGTGAAAATTAACAGGAAAAAATGGAGGCTTATAATTTTATTAAATACATTATTTCAGGTTGATTTAGGGCTTACATTTCACTGATTACATTTGTATATTATAAAATAACTACACATTGTTGGTGATGTATACCTTGATATATAAATTTCCTGCAATTGTGCTATGTAAGTACGCAGATATTTATGTTTGCTAAATGATTTATTTTTATATCCTTATACATTTCTTTCTGTATATCAGGGGCAAGCTGATGCTCGCGTCGGGTCTTAGAAACGTAAAATTTTCGGGAAACATTAACTTCGAACCATCGAACTCTTTTTTTCATCATCCATTTGACCCTCACTCAATCGAAAAGAGGAAAAACATTGTTGACATTACTGAAACGTAAAATTACTGAGAGGATCAAACTGTTATATTGAGAAAATCCTAGAATGTTTTAATGCCTTCATATTTTGAATCGCATACTAAGCGGCCAATCCTGAAAGATTTTGAAGGCCGTACCTTTAAGTGGAAAATGTGCACCAATTTAGAAAATTAACAATATTTACTTTTTAATTGACATTTAATAAAAATTGTTTCATTGTACGAAATGAGATTATGCAACATAAAATGAAGGTAAATAGGATAAGGTGTTGAACCCTACAAAATTCCATTTAGTTAAGAAATTGTTAAATATTGATGTCGAGATTCCTTTCAACCGATCAATCCAATACATTTCCGATAGGGAACAAATTCGAAAAACCGAAAATACGTTCATTGTAATGAATATACTCAATATTTTTTCAAAAATCGAAAAATAATAAATCTTGTTATTTAAAAAAAAACATAGCGTGGAAATGTGTGCAATTCTACAGCGTACATATTCCTTCCTTACCTCTTCCCAATAGTTACGCATAGATAAAGAGATTTTAAGAAAAGAAGAAAGATCCCTGAAAGGGAGCACAGTTCAGAAACGATGTGCACCGCAGCATAAGCAACTTTACAGTCAGTATAAATCAGAGATAATTATTGTTTAAATGAGCGATAAAAACGGTCAACAAAATTTTGAAATAAAGCATAATCTATGTTTCAAGTTAACCGAAGACTGGCATCGGATATAAGCATCATTCCAGGTCGACACTCTCTTTCTAAATTGACAAACAAAATAAAGTTTCGGTTGACACACAGAATGAAGATTTCATATTGACGTGGATTAAAATAAACTCTCTAAAAAATTACTGAGAGTAGAAATCTTTGATTTCTGAAGAGTAAAAGTTTATTTGTACCGATCAATTTATGAAATATAGATATATTTTAATACTTCTATTTGTCAGAAAATTTCAACTTAAATTTTATAAAATTGTTACAGGAAGAAATATAAAATGACATTATTTTAATTAATTAAACGAGAAAAAAGTAGCTATTTTCCATAGCCTGGCTTAACAATTTAATGCAACAAAAAATAAGGAAAAATAATTGACAACAATTGTAAATTGGAAATATTGTGAACAATTTTTATGAAATAAAATTCAATTTAAATATTAAAAGACTTGATGATAATTGTTATTAAATGCTGTAATAGGATTAAAAATATTTAAAAGAAATAAACAAAAAATAACATGACACCAGTTTTAATAATAAAAATACTGTTATTAAAAAGTAGATGTCAAAGAAAAGTTACTATTGAAAAGAATAAAAAGTACTGTTTGATATCTTCCAAAAAATCTCTTTCAAAGAAGTTCTAATTTATTGATCGTATATTTTTAATTCAAGAGAAAATATAATCATTATTTTTAACTTGATACTCCAGTTTTAAATTTCATTTATTTCAAAGTAATACAAAATTGAATTATTAATTATGAAAGGGGGTGAGACAGGATTACATAAAATATGAATTATACTTACATACATCTTTAAGCGATAACAAGCTTTTTAACAAGCAATACACACGTTTATTCCTAAATATACGACGTATATTTAGGAATAAACGTGTGCATCGCTTGTCACTAAAATGTGTGAATTCGTAAACAAAATTAGTGTAAGCGTGTTTAGATTTGTTAAAATATCATATTTTTAAGCAACCGTATCATATGGGCTTATAAAACTATATTATGCCTGAATTTATTTTGGGGGGAATCTATATGCTTGCTATTTCTAATGTAAGTTAGAAAAATTATAAATAGAACATTTTCTAATAATTTTTCTAAAATTATAAACTTTTTCTTCAATTCATTTTATGAATGTTGTCCCATCAATTATATTTCGTGGTATGTGTTATTAACATCGAAGGGATAGAAATTTATTTGATTCCATTATTAATGGTAAAAAATGAGTTAGTGATATATTGTTTAAGAACAGCTACTATTAATGGTAAAAAATGAGTTAGTGATATATTGAATAAGAACAGCTACGCGTTTACGATCAGATATCTTTTATGAACAGGTATAAAGTATTAAAAAAGTAGTTTTCCTTTAAGTAAAATATAGATTTTAATTTAATTCTGCTATTTTCTCTAAACATGCATTTTATTTCATATCATTAGTGATGTCTGCCATGTAACCTTTTTGATCTACTACGATTTTAATTGTGCTCAGCGAGCCTCCACATGTTTTAGTAAGGCTTTTAAGACTGATTTTTCTGAACACAAAAGACATCACAACATGAACACCACAAAAAATGCCACTTCTTCACATGGAAAATAATTTTTTTTCATTTTATTGATCTCATTATCGTAAATTTGACAATTGTAATCTGATATATTTTTAAAAGCAAGATTGAGATCAATAGATTTGGCATTGTTTATTCGCAAAAAAAAGTATTTATTTATAACATTAATGATGCAACAAGGCTTTTTTTTAAAAAATAACTGTAATATTTTATTTTGTACGCATAAGAAACACTATATTTTCAAAACATGCCGAAAATAAGTTGGTTAATCAGAATTCTATTTTCTGTATTAGATCACTTAATATCAATTCAAAAATGTTTTGGATTCAAATAAAAAAGAGCCCAAAATTAATAAAATATTCTGGGTTGCTTGTCTAATAAATATAAATTTTCATTGCTTATATTAACACTGAAATATATAAATAAAAATTTAAAATTTCTGTCGAAATCAAGAAATATCTATTTATTAAGCTGGAAATATTTTATTTCCAATTTAATAAAGTTTGAACACTTTCCTTGCTGTAAAAATTTGGCGAGGAAGTAACTCATTTGATTTCTCAGTAAAAAGCAAGAAACTTTAAAAGATTTCAGACAGTTTGACAGAGAGGATTTTGTGAAGTTAAAAAGCAAGGGGCATGGATGGAAACGGTGATGAAATTAAAATTATAGATACAGTAATTATATCCCTTCATTTGCATAGTGTATGTTTTATATGCTTGAAACGCGTAAAAATATATAAAAAAAATCCATTATTTGGTTTTTCAAGTTGTGTTATAGAACTTTCTAGATAATCAAATAATAAATTAATTTCACTTACCAGCAAAAACAAATATTCGAAGATACATTTCATGATTTTTTGAATTCAAATATTCTGTTGAATACCATAAGTATTCTTATGAACTATTGCTCAGCAAAAATAATTTGAGTTCTTATAGCTGTTGAATTGTGCACACATGATCATAACTTTTAATCGAAAAGTGACTTTTCTAGTTCGGCCTTTGATGAGATCCTTCGTCAATATTTGATTTCATCAAGCTCCTTTTTTAGAAAAATTCGAGCAGAACAGGAAATGACAGGGGTAGTTTTAATAAGATTTAACTACCCCTTTTTGAAAAGAAATCTGTACTAAAGAAGTTCAGAACTAGATAGATGAATACATTATGTATCAATAAACGATTTTGAAACATAAAAATTCAATACATTTCACAAAAAATACTTATTACACATTTACGAAACAAAAATAACTCATTACATGTATAGCAACAGAAGTTTATTTGATCTTTATTATTTATATAGTTTAAAATATTATTTTTTGAAAAACCAGGTAAATATTATTGCATTTAAATCCTAATAAATCCTTCTTAAAATAAATCATATATTAAGGAGCACTCTGAATGTTTCGAGTAATTGTTATTAATCGTTGTTACGAGCACAATTTTTTAATAATAACATTGTATGGGTCAATATTTTTAATATATAGTCTAATTTTTCTTCGAAATTAATAACATTTATTTGTCAATAAAAACAGTAAATTTTGGAATTTTCCATAAAATGTACAAGAAAGATTTTTATTAAATCAGGAAAAATTAATAAACCAAGAACAAGTCTTAATTTGTATGATTATATAATAAACAGCACAAAAAATTGTGCATGCAAAATTTTCTTAAATTGTATATATATTCATTTTTCGGAAATTGAATGCATTAATTAGACAAAAAAATATACAAAATCTCAGTTTCATAACTAGAATTCAGGATAAAACGTTTAAATCGCTTAGGAAATGTGCCATCCTTTTAAGGTAGCATTTTTATCTTAAATTAGCGCCAACAATTACCAGAATTCTCCTATTTTTTCTATTCATTATTTATAATTTATTTTAATTGAAACAACTGGAAACAAAAAAACAAGATCTATGTTTGTTTTTTTTTACAGACAAAAGCGTGTTTTATTTTGAAGGCAGATCCAATTTCCCTCCATTTATTCGATCACACTTACATAGCGCGAACAAAAAGATTCATAAGATTCATGATTATATCCCTCTATTATTGAATTGAATCTGTAATTCTTAACTTTCGATGTATTTATTTCAACATGGTTTCAATTAATTCTCTTAAATAATAATAACATTATTCTTATTAGCCAGTCACTTCATCATCATCTCTTTTTTTTTTTTTGAATAATTGGTGATTTATTATTTATGTTAAGTAGTAGAGTGTATTAGCAATTGCTTGTCACTTGTTTATTTTCTTAACAATAGCTGTTTGGCTTATAGTGTTCATATGTATTAGAAAGGTAGCTGGATGCCTTACAAATTAAGGTTCCATCTCGTAAGCAAACATTAATGAACATAAAATTAAAAAAAAAAAAACCTTTTATTTCTAAGCAGTGCAGAAATTCGGTTTTAAATTCTGAGATTCAGTAATTAAATAATTGAAGATACACGTTCATAGACAGTAGGTAATCTAAGAATTTTTTAAGATTTTTGGTTGCATTCACATTATTATCCATTTGATTATTCTTAACACATTAACATTAAAAAGAACTTCAATCTAATGACTAAAGAAATTACAAAGTTAGATACCCAAGACTATTACCTATTAACAGGATTATTCCATTCATATTTTGATTTACTACATTAACTACTTTCTATCATTAGTTTATTTTATCAAAGTTTGGGTTTGTTTATTCCATGTAAAGTTGCTGCTAATTAAAAAAAATATTCTGGAGTAACAAGTGAGCTTAACCACAGCATATCAATATAAAATGTATCAGTTTTTTAGTATACATATATTGTTACTTACCCTCAGCCATTCATATGAGATGCTGAGTAATAAAGTGAATGTAAGTTAATGACGTAACTCCTATTTATTAATGCGCTAGAATTTATTTAAGAATAATATATTTAAATAAATTCTTCAATACAGATAATAAATAAAAATTGCTATGAGAAAGAAAAACTACGTAAGGCAAGCGCAGGTCGTATTTTTCTTCTTAATTATATGAACTTAGTAGCTTCATTCTATCACCAACTTTTCAGTAAAGAACGACAACGAAGAAAGAAAGCAGAAAAGAAAAGAAAAAAAGAAATAGCAACAGAGCGTCAGACAAGTGTACGTACATACATACACAAGCAAGACGCGGGTAGACAAAAAAAAAATCGAGAGGAAAAAAAGAGAGATAGCCTGACGTGGCGGGGAGTGAGAGAGAGAATAAACGGCAGCATAAATGTGGAAGGAAAGGGTTAATGACATTGTGTGCAGAAGAGCTAGGCTGCTCAAGGTTACGTGACGTCATATCAGGCAAAAGCGATTGCTCCACCTTCCCGTAGATCAAACATAATTGCACGATCTGTGACGTCACAAACTCCGCCTGCTCTCTCTCTCTCTCTCTCTCTCTCTCTCCCGTACACTTCTCTGTCTGGCAGGCTCTTTCCTGGTCAGCTCAGCATGTAGGGCGCGCGCGTTACTAACCGGAGAGCTTTAAGAGTTACCCCATTGTTCCTCAAGGTCAAGTTTGAATTCTCTACGTGACACCTACGACATCGCGACCGGCAGCGCCGCCGCTCCAGGAAAGGAATTCGTCGTTACATCACACCTGCTGGAAAACGTTATACGTGCGTCAGACTTATTTCGGCTACCTGCTTATTTTCCTTCAAACATAATTGGTTAACGCTTAGCATTTGTATCAGAAAACTATGGAAATGAGAGAAAACCGTTGGAAACCATATGATGCTTCTGCTTGTGAAAGTTAAGAATTTTACTAATGAAGTTACACGAGAGATTTGAGGAGGAAGCATTTTTAAAGTGAAGGTCTTTTCTGATAGTTATATAGACTTGAACTCCGTAATGAATCACTGTGAATTATCATTCAAGTAGATCAGTTTTACAATATGCACTTTCACAGTGTAACTTTTAATTGTGTAAGGATATTTATTTTTGATGAATAGCTTTTTCGTGATAACCCATAGCGCTCTACAGCTAGATGCATTATGGCTTCAGAGATCTGCAAGAAAAATGTGGGAATAAAAAATGCCAACATCCTGTCAAACTTTCACACTATGTTGGCAGAAAGGCAAACAAGTCTTCTTTTAAGAAACCTAGGATCAATCAAAACATTTCTGCTCTGTGGGGAAGTGAAGGGATAAGGAAAAATGATTTTTTATAACGATTAGAAAAAAAAATTTTTTTATAGGGAAAAGAAAGATGATTTTAAAACACGTGAAGGCATAATTTTTGGGGCTCATCGTGAGCCAGAGGTTGAGACGCACTTTTCGAAAAGGAAAGTAAGCACCGTTTAACTGTAACGAGGTCGTAATGTTCACTGCTCTCATTTGACGCCATTTAGTTCATTCTGCGTAGTATTTTTAGTTTGTAGGACAATTTTAAAATGTTTAAGACATTTATTGATCTCATTGACTGTGAAATTCCAGCTGTATTTTGATTTTCGAAATCAAAAATTGTCCATAGATTTTGACCGGTTTCACAATTTAAAGATGTTTTTATGATGAAGGAACGATGAGGGATGGAATGGAGAGAAAGTGGGTTAGAATTAAACATTCTAACCCACTTTCTCTCCATTCCATGAAGCTCGAACAAATGTCTGCAAAGAATCTCGGATGTCTGCAAACCTTCTGTTGTCTGCGATGATCTGGTAAGTAAAGTTGAAAGAGAATCCATGAGGATAGACATTTCACAATGACGACACTTTCAAACGAATTTCCACAAATTCCAGATACTGTTTTGAATGAAATCGTAACAGACCACTTAGGTTATCACAAGTTGTGTTCCTGAAGGGTTTCAAAAATGCTCACTAACGTACAAAAAACCAAGCGAGTTGGAAGTGTATTGACATTTTTCACATACTGCGGAGATAAGAACATTTTTTAAGCCAAATTGCTACATGTGATGGATTGTAGGTTCGCCATGACACACCAGAATCGAAACAATAGTCCATGGAGTGGAGACATTCAATCTCCGAAAAAACAAAATTTCAGAATGACAATGTCAGCAGAGTACGTCATGCGCACTATGTTCTGGGATAAGAAAGGGGTTTTGCTTATTTAAGGTGAAACCGTCAATGCGATACTTTACAAAACTGCGGCGTGCAATTTGAAGCAAACGGAGAGAATTGCTGAATAAAGGAACTGTGACTGGTGACAACGCTTGACCTCATGCTGCTTATGACGCTCAAACAATGATTCAGCAGTTTCGTTGGCAGCAATTCGATCATCCGCCGTACAGTCCAAACTTGGCGCTTTCTGTATGCCAATTGTTCCTGCACATTAAGTACAAACTTGACGACAAGCGTTTAGGACCCGAAGATAAGGTGAAAAATATAGAGGAGTAGTGGTTATCGTCATTAGCCTCTCCGACAAGTGTTTTTAACTTTATCTGAAATTATGTAGTAGTTCAATATGTGCTATTTAAAATAATAATATTGGCTTGAAAAAAATTCTGTTATTATATTTTTTCAAAACGGTACTTTTTTTTCCGATATAGAAACAGCAACTGAGCATGGGTTCTTTCCTATAGCAAATGAAAATTCGATTGGAATTTTTTTTATTGTATTAATACTGTTTATCTAGATGCCCTTGTTCTTTTTGGATCCAGATGATTTCTTACGATTCCTTGAGTTAGCTTCTAATGGAATGGGTTTTCCTCTTACACAATTATTTGAGATTTAACAATATTTGGGATGATACGCTCAGAGATATCTTACGAATTTGCGTGCTCTAAAACTATAGCTTTACTTTTCTAAGACGTAAATTTTCGATACATTTTTCAATTTTTTTCTACATTTAACGATCAGTAGTTTTGATACATTTTACATTAAACTCGAACTTTCCGATATTCAAAGAAAAATTAAAACTTATAACTGTCTTAAGAAACTCAAAATGCCTGTCAAGGTCAAGAACTTTTTTTATAACAAACACCTGTAAAGTAAATGATTGTAGCTATTCAATTTTATTATATTTATAAGATTTGATAGAGTTATAAGATACATAAGTAAATGATTGTAATTTATCAATTTCATTATATTTATTAGATTCGATGGAGTTATAAGATGCAGATTAGTTTTAAATGTGTATTTAGGCTGCAATAATTATTAATTTTTGAGAAATCGAATAAAGTGAGGTGTAAATAAAAACAACGATACAAAGTATCGAAAAATAATAATGTACATGAAAAATCTTGTAGAATACACACACACATATTATATTTTCATCAACTTATGATGTCACACTCTCTTTTAGGAGAACAAATTTAATTACTTATCTCTCATAATAGTTCTAAATTTTTCATATACTGAAAGATTTCTACTGACCTACACAATTGATTTCATTACTAAACTTCACTCGAATTAAAATGACGATGCGAAAATTCTGTGTATGTTATTATATACATGTAAATATATATATGATACGCATATCATAATATTTATAAAAATTAACTGAATTGAAAATTTTTGTTTTCGAATAATGATGTTTAGAACTTAAGATATTTTTTTGTATCCATCTTTATTGATAAGTTTTCAAATGTCTGAAATTCAGGTAAATATTCAAAGAAACAAGGAAATGAATTTACGAATAAAATCCTTTTTAATAGCGTTACTTTTTATATTAATTTACTGGAATTACTGAAATATGCAAAATTCAAAAAAATTTCACTCTAGTTTAAATTTTGTCTCCTTAATCTGAGTAAGATTTTTCAAATACTCAGCTTTACTCTCATTTCAGATAGTGTTTGAGTTAAAAATACGATTTATTTAATTTATAGAATTATATTTTTAAATTTTAATGAAGAGAATTAGGTTGAGAGCTTAACATGTCTTCAAGCTCCAACCTTTGGCCAAGAAAGTGGCACGTTTTGTCAAATAGTGCGGCAATTGTCCTCGTATGCTTTCAGACATGCAATTATATCATAGACCTCATATTTCTTTCAACAATTTTTACTTTAGCTGCCACAAAAAGGGAATAATTTTGAGTTGCGTTATATGAATCACTCATTAAAAATTTTATGTTACGCACATTCAATTTTAATTTTATATTATATCGATGAGTTCTAAATGAGGAGTTATCCAATAGTAAAGTAAGTGTTAATGTTCAACATTACATTTTCAAATTTTTACAATATATATACATTTTTTAAAGAAAGCAGCAACGTCCAAAAATATTCCGCTTATTTGAAAAATTACGGATAAAAAGCTTTTTCTATAAACAAAAACTGCATTTCCTAACTCATGAATAGTTTTATTTTAAATTAATCCCAATCGACCATTTAAAAAACAACGACATTCCTTTGCATTCATTTTATACATAATACATTCTACACGTGGAACGTTCACATTCAGTGAGCTTTATTTTATCTTCCTTATTCTTTGAAATTTGGTGTGTTCGGTTATTCAGCATACAATAGGGAAGGATATGAACATCATTCAGGCATTTCAAAAAGTTAAACAGTAGGTGAGAATGTTAAAACATCCCCCTGATTGGCAATTTTTTTTTTAAAAAGCATATGCATTTCTATGAAATTATGACGTATCTATGTACTTAGGAATGAATCAGTCTTCCATATTTCTAAAAACTCTTCTCTAAATTTTTATTCCAGATAGCAATGCAGCACACAACGACATAAACATACTAAGAAACGAAATAAGTAATTTCTTCATCATTGTTCCAAATCTGGTCAAGAGTTTACTGTTACAGTTGACTCATATGCACACTAAACAACTCAGAAACAAGACACTTCTCTAGCAGAAGTTTTCTCCATGGAAACTGTTTATTGGCATGTAATATATCAAACTCAGCTTCTCGACAACCCATATGGGGGTCCAGAGCCTATAGTGTTCATACCTGTTTCTATGAGCGAGCGACCCAGGGTCAGAAGCACATGACTGGGTTAATGCTAAACTCCCAGTGTTTAGTTCCCAAGCATGCTTGACACTCAATTTCATCGATCCACAGAAGGGACGAAAGGCTTATTCAATATTGCCCATCCTGAGGATCTGACCTACGCCTGGCGAATGCGATTCCTGCAATAAATATCTCGACTACTAGAAAAAGGGTAAATCCCAAAGTCTGTAATGACAAGAATCATTTGGATATGTTTATACTTTTTATTATAAATTTTCTTTACTTGTGAGAAATATTTTGGAAGTGGATTCTTGGGATGTATTTTACCTCTTTCTGCCTGCGTGTTTTGTTCGGGGACTTGTGAATGTTCCTTATATTGCTGAAAATTTTGAAAATACGTTAGAGGGGTACACCTACACACTATAGGCATCCTTCTAACTACTCTCCGCATTGGGCTATTGTTTTTTCATTTTGTTCTCGGCGTCCCCTGGAGTGGTCACATGTATGCCTTCTTAGATGGACTTATATCAACACAATATGCACTTGCACCATTTCCATCAACAGGGCTAAATAATACATACTGATTATTGGTTATGTTGACAAATTTGGAGGCCTGTTTTAATCCAGTTACCAAAACTACACAGACTAATAAATTTACATACTTGAATTATTATTTGTTTTTAACTTAAACTACTGAGATATTCGAGAATTTACACCTCAAATTCCTTTCACGAATTCACAAACTTTACTAATAAAGATGCTTTTTGACACGCTTCGATCAGAATCTCTTTTTGAGGAACCCTGTTATATTTTTCTATTTATTATTATATAACATTATGTTAATGGAATCAACTTAAATGGTAGAATGAAGCCTACTGAACTTTTACTTACCTCAGTGGGATCGAATATCCAGCTTTGTGTGGGAGGTTTTCTAAATCTACTTTTATGGGTGCCTATTTTTATTCAGCAGCATAGAAGGAGGGGTACATATGTCTGACAAATATTTTAAATTTTGATGTTTTAGTCTAGATTATTATCTAACTTTAAAATTTATAGTAAATAATAATTTATGACTCAAACTTGTAGACGTTTAGAGCTTCCATAAAAAATGTTCTATGTTAAGAGAATTTTTACTTTATACTTTATAAAAAGTATTTTTACTTTATAAAAAGTATTTACAACTTAGAAGGTTAATTCAGATTCACTGATTATAGTGCGTTTCCTTCTGATAATGTCATAGTTCTGACTCTTAAGATAAAATTATTAAGCAGTCCTGTTCAAATTTTTTTTTTCAACCTGTATCTTTTAATTATTTTTTTTTTACAATACCTCTAATAATATCCTTTTTTTCGCTACAATATATGTTATGTTCTCATACTTAAGATTAAATTGTGTATTCTTAATATTATGGGAATCTTCTTGAAAAAGGCATTTTATGACAGAATTAATAATACACATTTTTTTTTAATCTCAGTATTACTTTTTGTTTCCTAATTCATAATTCTGTTAATAGTGTAAGGAACTCTAATATCCTTCAGAAAATTATTAAGATATATTTAAAATGAATGTGTGAAATTTTATAGGGAAAAAACTACAAAAAGACAAGCTTTTTTTGAAATTCAAATACCTGTACAATTTTTGCGAATTGCATATTCTCCAGTTTCTTATGTAGCGATATTATAAATAATAAATTAACGTTTTATATATTGTATGATTAATATAAAAATAATCTTATACACTAATCTATCTTAATTTAAAGTATCTCCCCATATCACAGCTTAACTGTGAACATTTTGAGTGTCAGCAAATATTGAATATGAATAAATTGCATAATGGTCTTCAAATTTATTATAGTACATCTTCACAGGCTGCTATAAATTGGGAAAGTCAACTCGAAAAGTTAATAATGCAAAACTACCCATAAATGAAGACAAAAACTCCATTCCATCGAAAAATAAAAATATTATCTTGAACTTTGAAACTTTTAAACAAAGTTTCAATCTATAAAGTTAAAGTACAATTCATTATTAATATTCTTCAATTCGAATTTATATTAAAATTAAAATCATAGTTATAATATATATATATATATATATATATATATATATATATATATATATATATATATATATATATATATATATATATAATGTGTGTCTATGGATCAGAACCTCAATTGTTGATAGAATTTTTGCTTTTGAAGAAAGATTGTTAAGGGCCTTTATCTAAGATAAATAGATAAAATATTTTAAATTGCTATCAGTTGTACACAAATTACAAAGAGTGCTAAGAGAATGTAAAAATAAAAAATACTGAAAATAAAATTATCGTAAGCTATCTTTAACAATTTGCTTACGATGAAAGAATTCACTTTACTATTACTTCCCATACTTATAGAGAGAACTACCAAGAAAAATCATGCAACTTTCCTTCCAGCCATTTTTAAACAAACAACGATAAGAAAAAAATTAACATTTAAAACTAAGTAATATTTCTTAAAATTCGTTGAAAATTCTAAATATTGAACTTTAAAATCCATAATTGTTTCGATCACAATTCGTTGCAAATATTTCTCAAATTCTATGGACAAGTTATTCAGATAATTAAAATTGATTTCACAAGAACGATTTTTAAAAGTCAAGAATTAATGGGATACAAATAATGCTTTCAATATTAAAAAAAAGCCTAATAGACAGAAGGGATAAAGCTGTTGAAGAGAAGCAATTAGATATATTGATTCTCTAGTCATTTAAAAATTGGATTTAACTCAAATTGAGCTATCCAGCTTTTAAGGCTTGTTTCAAACACCTCAGTCTTTTTTGCTTTGAACATCTTATTTTTAAAACAAATTTGCATACATTTCAAAATTATTTTATTTTAAAGGGAATTTTTAAATGTGCAGTTGTAGAAAATAAGAAGTATTGAAAAAAATAATTCAAGTTTTATCTTGGGCAATTATTTTAAAGTGAATATCATGCATCACTGTCTCTTAAATTAGTCTCTAAAATGTGTTAAATGTATTCTATTTAAAGCTATTTATGAAACTTTTTATCATCATTTAATATTAGAATGCTTCACCCTTAGGGAAAGTAAATATTAAAGCATTAAGTATATAATCTGTGGAGTTTAGAAACGGAATTAATAAAATGAGTTGAGTCTACATTAATTAATTGTTTTTAGATGCTTATGCATACAAATAATAATATATGAATAAATAATCAATTTTCGAAAAAATGTACAAATTTCAGTGTTTGTTCTCTTTACTGCTGATTAATTAATGTTATAAAACACTGTTTACTGTTGTTAAAGGAAAAACATTTTAAAATTTTCAAATGACTTTGGTTGCATTTTGCCAGAAATTTACCTGAAGGCAAAGTATTTTAAATTAAAAACAAAATTACTCTTTCTCATTAAAAATATTAAATACTTAATTCCTGTGATATAAAATTATTCATGCACGTACGATTTCTTTGAGTTTATCAAATAAATTTTTAAAAATCAGAGAACTCAAATAGTAACAAAAGTTTCTCGAGTAATTATTCACTAACAAGTTAAAGAGAAATCAAAATTACATGATAGATATTAGTTTTAACAACGCGAGTCCTGATTAAGAGAATCAATTTTTTATTTTTATTTCTGATGATTCAGCGTGTTTGAATGTTTTAAAATAAATCCCTGATTAATTTATTTTCAAACAATAAAAATAGTTAAAGTTTGAAAAATAATTTATAAAGCGCAAATCTAGTTTCTTAGTTACTTATAAATTTTTATCAATTAATAAATACAAATTTCCGAAATTCTAACTATAAATATTTTTTATACTGGAGGAATATTCAAAATCCTCTAATTTAGAACACAAGTACATTTTATACGCATATAAACTCTATTCTCACACACAAAACCTTTTCCTACGAAACAATTTTCTTACCATAACATCACTGTGTACTAACAAATAAAATATATTCAATACATTATTTTCTAACAACTACTATTGACATATAAATTTAGATAAATCAGGAAGATGTGATTTTAAATGTTCTTGTAACTAATTTCAAGTTTTCCAAACTGTGGCGATATTCAAGCAAATTATTGTCATATAAAAGCAAATATTACGAAAGGATTATTCTGAGGGAGTATATGTCAAATTTTTTTAATGCAACAATATAGAAACTCAGTCATTTTTCAATGAATGAGTATTATTCGTATCATATTTAATAAATGATTCTTGGCTTGTTAATTTGTGCATAATGTATTAGGATACTGCATTGGGATATATTCTACAAACATCGCTCGTCAACGTATGACGTTTTTCTTTTTATAATATGCCTTACTTGATATGCAAGTCAACCGACTGTTGATTGGGAGAAGTTTGACATTACGAATGAGATGCACACGATCTCAAAGGAAACTTCATCCTACACCAATCTTTCCAAAACCTGCAGATTCAGAACCAATTTTAAACTTTTCCGATTCTTATTTTTTCTCTTATTTCTAATGGAATGTTAAACATCACTATTTATCTCAATGAATTCGAAATTTATACCAATTTAGGACGTTTCTGTTATTATTATTTTTTTTATCTTACATACTGACTGAATTTGGATAAATGCAACATCAAAATGTTATCTCAGAAACTACATCAAAATTCTGTCATTTTTAAATGTTTCTTCATATCATATTTTTTCGGCTTGTCTCTCGACGGTCATTAATTTGCACATGATATCTTATAAGATCGAGGCCTACAGTTTAAAATGCATTTTGAACCACAGTCTGGTGGGAATCGAATCTATAAATGAATGTTGAACCGAAGATCACAATATTAATTATTTCTTATTATTCCCTCATCTAGCGTGCTGCGAGATCTAAACTTCTTTCTGATCCTAAATTAAGTGGGTACCAATTTTCCATTACATTACATCTTGTAACTCCAGAACAATGCAGGATATAACACACATGCATGAATGTATATAGAATTATACATTCACATGCAGTTAAATATGTAAAATATGGTAAATGAATAAATAGCTCATATGTAATGATTTTGCCCCTAAAAGCACATGAATAGTACATTAATTAAATTTATTTTGCAAACCAAACAAACCATGGAAAATTTTCCATTAGAAAAAATGTTGCATATAAATCCATAAAAGATTTCCAAAGTAAAATTTTAAATCCTAAAACTTTTATGAAAATGTGATTTTAATCATTAAACACAAGTATTTATTGGAGTGCACTGAAGGGATGTTTCCACATCATCTGTCACTGCATAGGAAATTCATATATAGTGTTCCCTAAATAATTAAATGAAAGTTAATAGACAAAAAGTATCTCAATCTGCTAATAAAATCCAGCAGGTATTTTAAAATATTCTAGGAATAAAAATAGTTAAATTAATTTACATAATTTTACATGTTATTTTGTAAATATCAACTAAAAAATATTTTTGTACAGTTATAGAGTAAATGATTTACTAATTTTTGTTAAAACGATAGATCCCTTGTCAAGTAATGATGCCTTGAAGTAAATTCTGTGAAATTTTTCTTTCGAATAATATGTTTTCAAAAGATAAATTCAAAAGATATTTAAAATCCTGGTTTAATACATAATAACTTCTGTATGTACATCAACTAGTAGGAATACCTACAATCGAAGCTATGTGTGAAAGAAAGGATAAACATTCCACTTTTTTACTTCTTCATAATTGATTTTCCGAAGAAAGAACTGTGTGGTGCCAGTTTTTGAATAGTCAATGATTCAAAAAAATTTAAATATTTCTGAAGAGTTAACAAAATCTATAACAAGCTCGACAAAAAGGATTTTTATGAAAATTAAAAAGTAATATCAAGAATTAAAACTTCTGTAAACAGCGATCAAATGTCATGATTCAATGATTTCTAGAAATTATTCTTTAGAAAATTATATAATCAACATTTTAAAGTGCATTTCCGATAATCTGCCTCTTTTCTTAACTTGATAAACTTTTGAAACTGATTTTTGATGCAATCATTACATAGCGAAATATAAGTTGGTTATAGAGTGACAAAACTTTTAATTGATTTCTTAAATAAGTAAAAAATAAATAAAAAATAAAAAATATTTTCCTACTACCACGGAAAAAGCCAATACTTGAGAAATAACAAAAAGCCAAAATATAAATTTTTCGCCTATTTATTTAAATATTTAAGACTTTGAACACAAAGTAAAAGGAAAGTCTTACTATCAATCAACAAAATTCTTTCAACATGATGGAAAAGAAGAATAAATGTTACCTATATATAATTATGATAGTAAAATTTTAAACTCTTTTTCTACAAATTTTAATTCTGATAACAAAAAATAAGTAAATAAAATAAAAAATCGAGAATATTTTAATTTTCTGATATCCAGGAAAAGCCTTTGCGAACTACAGCATTATTAAAGTTTTTAAAATTAAAATGGAAGCAAAAATGTCAGCTTTTGATAACATTACAGCAGCATTTCTCTTAAAAAAAGTATCTGACTTCATAGATTTAGCAAATAAAAGACAAATTTGTGATGTTTTTTTTTCTCTTTGCATTTACTCAAATAATCGTATTCTTTATTTAATATGATGATGAGTGATGAAAATGTGAGGTTATTTTCAGAGAAATGATGTTTTTGAGTATCCACAGAAAAATAACAGGAGGGCACATTGCATTCAGCTTAAATTCCTTATTAGTTAATAACAGTTTTAATATATGAATGTATTAAATTCTATTTTATTACGTGTAGTTTATAAAACGTTTCACAGTATTACGATGCTCTTTATAATTGGTCTTTGTAACTTAAAGTGCAATTCTCATTGAAAATTCACGGTTTTAAATAGCAATGAAGTACTTCCATAATTTATATTTTCTAGTACATATTCCACAGCAGAAAAAAAATAGTAATATATGAACACTTTTTAATTTATAAAATGAGCCACGAAAGTTAGAAGACACAAAACGTATTAGTCTAAAAGATTGAGAAACACTGAGAGTATGATGTTTTCACTGAGCTTTCAAAATGTGAATTTTACATTAATCTTAACTAACAAAAAATGTTAATTTACTATATACATTTTTGTTAGTGATTATTAGTAAAAATATTTTCCAATTAAAATTCATTTTTAAGTATATACTGAACAAAAAAAATATTATTCTCATTGTTCTCAGAAAAGTAATCAGAGTTATTATTCGATACGTCACAAATAAAAAGAATTTGTTACAGATTAAGAAAACATTTTTATAAGTACCGGTTAGAAATGTAATAGTTGATCAATAAAATGTATATCACAAATAATAAAAATTAATTTCCATTTATTTCTGTCCAAAGTAATACTTTTAATAACTATCTATTTCCATTAAATATGCAATATCATTTTTATTGTGGATTTGAATTTATTCTGTATAAATGACTGGAATGAAAAGAATAATGAGGTATTTTATGATTGACAAACAATATTCCATTTAATTATAATAGTTCCCTGTAACTTTACTTTGTAATTTTTCATAAAAAATTATTTCATTTATTTTTTTTTCTTTGTAATTTAAAATAAAGAATTAATTTTACCTACATATTCATAAACATTTTCTAAATTATATCTTGCGGTATATGAATTAAAGTATTTGCACTATAGGTATAGTTTAGATATATATATATATAGCCTGTTTTAATTATCATTTTAATTGAGCTAGAAACATAATGGTTAGCATTCAATGTTTCAGTTCAGAAAGGAAATTCGATTCTAAACACAAGAGAGGATATCTATAGTTATTCGAAATCCATTTCAAACTATACGCTACATGAAGTTTGTCCCATTATGCAGAAAAAAAAGTGGTCATAGAAAGGCAAATAAATAATCATTATTTTAACTGTTTTAGTGCGAATTTGTATATTTTATGACGTCAGAAAGATCAATAATAATAAAAATATTCAATATGATTCTATTTCAGCAATTCTAGTCTGTGTACGTCATAAAGCGGTAGTTTAGAAGACTTTGTGTGAACGACGCATTTTCATTAGAATTCTTGCGAGGATAATACAAGTATTTTCTTTATACAAGATTTTCTTTTTAATAGATCTTAACATTTCATAATTTAAGTTATGTATATTATTAGTAATCATTTTTAATTTACTTATTTAGAAAGGACGTAACCATTGCGTCCTGCTTCACCACATTTTTTAATAACCAAAATATTCGAAAATACACCAAAAGTATTACATGATATCAGTAGCATAAAGCAAAACCTTTATAAAAGTATTTAAAACATGTTGCTAAACAAGGCATTTTGTGAAGAATTAATGAAGCACTCAAAACAAAACATTTCTCTGCGTATTACATTATCTCATTCATGTACTAGAAATTATTATTTTGTTTCAGCTTATAAAAAAGCTATTATTTCAGTGAAAAAATTTAGGAGTGAAGTGTATTTAAATATTTTTTTTTTTAGATATTAGTGATATTTAAATAATTTAGAGGTAGGAATTTCAAATTTAAAGTATTTCTGTATCGTTACAATGGATTATTAAGGCTTTTGTTCTGCTTTATGTTTTTGTGTCACTGGAATTAATTCTAAAATAAATTTTAGTTCAGCATTAACAGAGTACACAAATTATGTGACGAAAAAACAAAAAAGAATTAAAAGAATTTAGCTTCCTCACGTATTTTTTGTGCCCGAGTAATATTTCCTTTATTAATATATACTTCACACACAGAGACAACAGAGTATTTTATATTTTAAATAAACATAGCTTATTATCTTAAATAACTATAAAATATATCCCAGGAGAAAATTCTTTCTTAAACAATACAGGATGGAAAACAACGTAAAAGGAACCGGCAGAGAAGGGATTGCGGCCGGAGAGGGCTTCTTTCCTTATCATCACTTCCCACCGTGATCAATATTTAAAAGTGAGCGATATGTTTTTTCGCACTGTCAAATTGAATTTTGCACCGGGATGATCTGACAGCCAGCCGATATTTTCCAGACTAAGGAATCTCTTCCATCCCAGGGAAGGGTGAATAAATAAAATGCAACTCGTCTGATCGCGAGGTGGGGAGATACAAATTCAATTGACTCGGTTTTAAGGCCTTCCTGTCTGAATATGTAACGCCGCTCCTTGTTTAAGTGATATTTATCGTTACAGACCTTTGACAGACTGGATGACATTCTTCCTTTTGGATTTTATTGTTTTGCAGCACTTTTCAGCGATGGCATCCTTATTTTTGACGCACCCTGAAGTATGTACATGTAAGTGTGAATAATGCATGCACACATTTCTGGAAACATTATATATATATATATATATATATATATATATATATATATATATATATATACAGAATTTTATTTCAAGTAAATATAGCAATTAAGACTTTTGAATCTGTGGTCATCAGAATTTCGTAATTTATTTTAAAGTACATATTCAACAATCACTATCGTCAATTATTGCACATATTATTAGACTATAAATGATAAATTTAATTTAGAATGGATTATATTGTAATGATTTCGACGACTCGAGATGGCGCTGCGGAGACAGCAACACCAGATTTTTTTAAAAGAAATAGAGAATAGCAGGCTGTTCGGCGGAATTCGAAAGTGATTCAGAACGGCAATGTTGAGAATGTAATGGTGGTGTTTCTATTACAAAATATTCCTGTAAATTAATGTTATGTGTAATCATAGATGATTAATAAAAAAAATTGATTGCTAATATTTTGTGTGATAAATTCACGCGGTGAAAATTTAATTCAGCGTTAGAACAGACGTGAAGATTGGTGTTAGCGGTGGGATTACGTAAAATCCAGTGCTTTATGAATTTTAACAGGAATCTTGTAGGATTACCAATAAAACATGAAAAATAGAGGTGAGTACCTTTTCTATCGGTAGTGCCTTGGTATTTTAATTAAATCTCAGTTTTTGTATTAAAATTTGGGAAAATAAAATACAGAAATATATTTACAATTCATATTTTGTATTAAATATTGGGTTAGGAATACTATTTTTATGGCATTCACTTATCCCTACTTAGAAAAAAATAAGAATATTGAGTACTTTTGTAAACGCATACATTTAATTCTTTTGTTATAGTTGATTGTTGGTTTATTTTATAACCTTTATGAAATTGAAATTGTGTTGAATAATTATTGATGTTTGGGAGAAAATAATGGTATGGTATGGTATATATATATATATATATATATATATGTGTGTGTGTGTGCGTGTGTGTTTCATTTTTTTGAAATGTTCTTATAAAAAATTGTGAATATTTTATGTTCGGATCAGATTTGTTTAAAAAAAAAGAAATTAGATAAATATCAAGATTTTTTGGTATATTTAAATAGTTAGCAATTGTCTGTTAATATTCTATGACACAAAACATTAGTGCATAATTAGTTTTGTTTCTATAGAACTTTTGATTAGAATGTAGAACAAAGTTTAGTTATGATTTAAATGAGAAATTTATTGTATATGTGATTAGAAATATGAATATTTTATTTAAATTATGAATGATTGATAGCATTTCTTTCCTGCAGTTCGTGTGTATTTTGTTTTGATTTAGGAATAGAATATACTGTAATGCAGTGGTTTCCAACCTGTGGCGTGCCCCCCCAGAGGGGCGCGAGACAGTTGCAAGGGGGGCATGCAACTGTTTCCAAAATATCATTTTCGAATACGAACCAAATAAGTCGAATAGGTGTCAATTACTATACTGATTCATTTTTATAAATCAGCAGTATACATAATCCACAATCCTCGCCGCGAATTTTTCGGGTACAAATGCTAAAACATCCCGTCCATATTCTTGAAACGAAGTATCTCGCTTTCGCGTTTGGAGCCGAGCACTGGTGGTGCGTGGAATCAAAAGATAAGCACTCGCAACATTAAAAACAAACATTAAAAAACAAAGTATCTGAAAAACAAAGTATCGATCTCGCCTGATGATTGAAAAGGAACTGAGAACCTCGATTTCTTCAATGATACCACAGTTTGAGAAAATTTGTGCTGAAAAACAAGCTCAACCGTCGCATTAAATTTTTATGTTGTAGTAGTATTAATTATGTATTCTTTTTTTGCTTTGTTATTATATTTCTTATAATAAACATATTATATTTTACATAATATTGTATATTATTTTGTAGCCCATTAAATAAATTATAATATCAGTTGAGTATTTATGAAATTTGATTTTTATATAAATTAACGGGACGCAAAAATTTGTTTTTTAAAGGGGGGCGCCGGTAAAAAAAGGTTGGAAACCACTACTGTAATGTGTTGATTAAATTGCTTTTTTCGATTCAGAAAGTAGTATAAAAAGACAAAACAAAACTGAGTAGGTGTTTCGATTTATTTTTATTTATGACATTGAAAGTATAAGAAGGGTTTTTCTATGTATATATTGAGTTTCATAATAAGAATTTATTATTGTGGTGATATAAAATATTGAAGTTAAATATAGTGTTTTAATTAACCAGCGATAGTAAATCACACAAGTGTGTTAAAAATATTAAAAAATAACTTCTATGATACTTGCTTTTGTGACTAGTTTTTGTTTTCGATTTTGATAAAAATTGTGATATATTATTTTATTAAACTTGCTTGATAATGTACTATTAATTCTTAAGAACAATCTGATACTAGATTATATTTTGGTAAATAATAATTTGAATAAGAACTTTTATTTCTAAATTTGACAAATAGTTTTTTAAGGTATGGTGTATTATTAATAGTGACATATAAAGGCCTGCAAAGATTATTAAAAAAAACTATCAGTTAGCTAGTCCTATATATTTGTAAACTCTATTCGCTTTAATAATTTAGTGAAGTGTTCTGATTTTGTTGACCTAATTCTAAAAATGGCCTATTTAACTAAAGCTAGGAAAACTGAATTGTTGGAGATATGTGAAGAGCTAGGACTGGAAACAAGTGCCTCAAATAAAATTCCGGAAATTAAAATTTGAATTTTAAGTAGTGATATTTACAATGAGGAAGAAGTAAAACTTATCTTGGATAGAATTATTGAAAATAGGAAACAAATATAAGAAGAAAAAAATAAACTAGAAGAAAAAGTGAAGAACGAACTCGACAACACGAATTAGAAATGAAAAGGTTAGAACTGTCACAAAGAGAATCTAGTCAGAAAACTGAATCGGAAACCAGAGTAGAGCTTAGTCCAAAAATTCTGCTAACACACGTTATTCCAAAGTATGATGAAAACCATGACGAAATGAGTTTATATTTAATAAATTTCGAAAGACGAGCTGAAATGGCTCAGGTGCCGAAGACAGATTGGGTTGCATACCTGTTAGCAGATTTACCAATTGAATTATCTAATATGTTAGCTAGAGAACAGCCTATTGATGCTAGCAATTATGATTTTGTCAAAAGTCTAATCTTGAAAGATATAAGTTGAATAGTGAAAAATTGAAGCAATGTTTCTACCGTCATCACAAGTCTTTGGACAAACCTTAGCGAAACAATGCCCAAGAACTCCTTAGTTATTTTACTGAATGGATTTCTGAATTAAAGATTGATACCTTTCAGCAACTCAAAGACCTGATAGTTACGGAGCAGTTAAAGTTTCGAGTGCCTGCATAACTAAAAGATCATTTCCTCGAAGATTGACTAAAATTCACAAGTCTTTATGAATTGGCAGAAAAGGTAAACGATTATGAAAGTTTTAAGAAGAAAGAAGTACCCAGAAGAAATTTTCCCTACTTTCGAAACTAAAATTGGAATCACAAGCCTAAAGAAAATATGAAAGATTGCAAACCTAAATTCCACATAAAATCTGAAACATCCCAAGATAAACAGAAAGAAAAGGATTTTGATAAAAGAAAAACTCTCCGTTGCTGTGAATATGGCTCAAGCAATCGTCTTCGCCCACAGTGCGATAAACTAAAGGAAACTACAGAATCTATTTCCCATGTTATGCCTGATAAAACTATTGATGAATTGATGGCTCTATATACCAGTGTAGGTAAAGTAAACGGAGTAGAAATGAAGATTTTGCGAGATACTGGTGCTAATTTGGATCTGATCTGCAACAAATACGTGAAACCACACATGTATACGAATGAATAGATCTAGTTGAGGACGCCATTGGAAGACTTTGACTTGCTTACCTCTTGTAGAAGTTGAACTTGAATGTGAAATGGGATACATAATGACTAAAAATGCTGTTATCAGAAATTCATTAGCTCAAGGTAGGTATTTGATGGGAAATAAAACAGCTATGTTATTTGAAGATTGGAAAACCAAAAAAGATATTCAAGTGTACATGATGAATGCTGCACAAACAAGAGCCCAAAAGAAACTTTCTAAGCAGAAAGAAAAGGAAAAACACCAATCCAGCGATCGAACGGAAGAATATTTAAACAAAATATATCTAAAGATAACGACGAAGAGACCATACCTTTGGTTGAAGAATTAACAGTGAAAAATGCCATAAAAATTTCAATAAAAGATTTCATTAAAGAGCAACAAAACAGTTAGGAAATAAAACCGCTTATTGCAGAAGCACGAAAAGCTTGCTTTAAAACTGAACAAGTATTTCTTAGAAAATAATATGCTTTTCCATAAGAAAAAAGATGAAAATGGAAGAGAGAAAACTGCTGGTTGTTCCGGAAAAATTTCGTGAGCAACTGAAAACGTTTTGTCACGAAGATATCGGAGCCCATTTAGGCGTAAGTAAAACTAAAGATGCTCTTCTTAAGACATACTATTGGCCAAATTGTTATAACGACTTCGAAAATTTTGCTCAATCTTGTGACCACTGTCAACGAATTGGAAAGCCTCGAGACAAGAAAAAAGGACCACTGAAAATCGTTCCAGTTATTTCTGAAATATTTACTAAGCTGGACGTCGATGCTTGTGGACAGTTGCCTGTCATCAGTTTAGGGAACAAGTATATAATAACTGTGATATGCATGTCATAAAAATATCCAGATGCTATTCCCACTTCGAATTTATGATATACTACTATTGTAGATGCACTACTACAGATTTTCAGTCGTCTTGGTTTTTTCCTAGAGAACTACAAACTGACCAAGGGACTTCTTTTGTGAGTGTAATTACGTCAGAATTTTTGGACTAGTTGAAGAAAGTACGAGTTGTGAGAAGTTCTGTCCGACGTCCTCAAAGCAATCCGGTGGAAAGGATGCATCGAATATTGAAGCGAATCCTCCGAGTGCTTTGTCTAGAATCTGGAGAAGACTGGGAAAAAGTTTTACCACATGCACTCTTTGCGTTGAGAACAGTGACGCATGATAGTACGGGTTACAGCCCTGCTGAGCTTGTTCATGGCCGGAACTTGAGTACTTTAATGATGCTATTATATGAGAACTTAACAGAGCAAACTGAAGAAGAAAATAATGCTGTTTCATATGTGTTTGAACTTTTAAATCGCATGAAGCATTGTCAGGACCTTGATGTAAAAAATACGCAAACAGCAAAAGAAAAACAAAAATTGTGGTATGATAGAAACACTGAAAAGCGATAATTTTAAATTGACAATCTAGTTCTAGTTGTGGCCTCATCAAAACCAAATAAACTGTCCGTGAATTGGGTTGGTCCAGGGGAAATCATTAAACAACTTTCTGATACAAATTCCGTTGTTCATTTTCCGAACAGGGACAAAAGTCAAGTTTACCATGTAAATATGCTAAAGCCGTATTTTCAGAGAGAAGAAAATGTTACTTTGATGTCTTGGAAGAAAGCAATAACAAAGAGGACGATGAAATTCCTAAGCTGGAATCAGAATCCCCAGATTCTGTTTTAAAGGAAGTGTGGCAGTCAATACAATCAAATACGCAATTATCTGAAATTCAAATTGGTGAACTTAGTGAACTAATTACAAAATACTCTTAACATTTTTTCAAATGAGCCTGGTTGTACCGATATGACTGAACATGGCATTGAACTAGATTCTGACAGACCTGTCAGCGCCAAACCTTATAGACTTTTACAGAGACAATCTGAAAATTTGAAAGCCGAAATAGAAAAAAATGCTGAAGCTAAAAGTGATTGAGCCAGGAGAATCTAATTTTACATCTCCTCTTATTTTGATAGAAGCTCTTGGAAAGGAAGCAAGATCTTGCATCCATTATTGACGATTAAACAAAGTGATCAGAACAAAGTTTTTTCCACTGCCTAATATAGAAGAGTTGATAGAGAAAGTATCTGTTGCGAAATACATTACAGTTCTGGATTTAACCAGAGGTTACTGGCAGATACCTTTGAGTAAAAATGCACAAAGATATGCAGCGTTCGTGACTAGTTTTGGAACATACAGACCTTTGCGTCTTCCATTTGGACTGAAAAATGCACCATATGATTTTAGTCGACTTATGGCTAGTATATTAAAAGGATGAGAAGAATATGCAATCCCTTATTTGGATGATTTTTCTATATTTTCCCAAGACTGGGATGATTATTTAAAACATCTAGAGGACATTTTTATTAAGCTAAATGTGGCGAAGTTGCACATAAAACCATCGAAGTACCAATTTGCCCAAGCTTGCGTGAAATACCTTAGACATTTGGTAGGACAAGGATGAAGAACACCTGGCGAATTGAAAGTTCAAGTTATCAAAGATTTTCCTATTCCTGTAAATAAAACTCGCCTTTTTAGGGTTAGCTGGTTATTATCGAAGATACATTTTTAACTTTTCTGTAATATCATCTCCTCTAACCAACCTGTTAAAAGGCAAGAATAGAAAATCAACTATCGATTGGAATAGCTCTTGCCAAAGTGCATTCGATGAATTTAAAGAAAAACTTTCTAATAAACCCGTTTTGTACAGCCCTGATTTTACAAAAAAAATTATTATTCCGCGTGACGCTTCAAATACTGAAATTGGAGTTGTGATGTCGCAAGTGATTGGAAACGAAGAACATCCTTTTATGTATTTAAATAAGAAATTTTCCCCTACGGAACAAATATACAGTATTACCGAGAAAGAATGTGACGATATAGTTTTTCCAGTGCAAAAATTAAAATATTATTTAGATGGTCACCAAAGTTTTATAACACAAACGGATCATAACCCTCTAGTGTGGTTGGAAAAGAATACCAGAACTAATCCAATACTTGTACGATAGGGATCAATTTTACAGTCTTTTAACTACGAAATAGTTCATCGTAAAGGAAAACAACATCAGAATGCTGATAGTTTGTGAGTCGTATCCCTTAAAAATTTGAAAAATTAAACTTAAATATATAATTGAAGGGTTCATTTTGGTATATATTTTCTTGTGTCTTAATAAAATTTGTAAATATTCTTTTTATTTCTTTTAGTTATGAGTTTTTTTAAAGTGTTCATTAATTAGGAATGAGATGAGTGCATTTCTTAGCGTAAGGTACTACTTAGATAGAACTGGTACGTAAATAAATAAATATATATATATGTGTGTGTGTGTGTGTGTGTGTGTGTGTGTTTGTGTGTGTGTGTGTGTGTGTTTGTGTGTGTGTGTGTGTGTGTTTGTGTGTGTGTGTGTGTGTGTGTGTGTGTGTCTATATATATTTCTAAGCATTACTGAACATTAAAGAAATATTATTTGGTTTTCCTAACTTGAATCAAAAACACAAAACTTTTCATTCCATGAAAAGTTGTCTCCAAGCGGGGAGGGAAATAAGTCTGTAATGATTTCGACGACTCGAGATGGCGCTGCGGAGACTGCAACATGAGATTTTTTTAAAAAGAAATAGAATACCGGGCTGTTCGGCGGAATTCGAAAGTGATTCAGAACGGCTATGTTGAGAATGTAATGGTGGTATTCCTATTACAAAATGTTGCTGTAAATTAATGTTATGTTATGTGCAATCATAGATGATAAATCAAAAAATTGATTGCTAATATGTTGTGTTATAAATTCACGGTGTGAATTTAATTCAGCTTCAAAACAATATTTATTTTCTCTCTTTTTTTAGATTCACGTGTGATTATTTATAACAGTTCTAAGTAAAATAACAATTGGAATCCATCATGACCTAATGGTATAGGACACTACTCTTTGGAATAGAAAGTCTCGGTTCCTATCTTACCCATTGTGGAACAATGGTTGCTGCGTTTCTGTCTTCTGCATGTGTATCTTTTAAAGGCTGCAGGGAGTTTTCCGGATTTCTTGGAGAGAGACTCTTGAACTTGGACCACTATTTAAGAAAAGCCCTCCCAGAAGCTGTGATACGAAGTTACATGAATTAGATTAATACTAAGTAGAGTTAAGAGTAAAATAACCACACACACACACACATATATATATAAAGTGTTTATTTGATTTCACCTGGTTGGACTTGAGGCCGAGGTGGCCTGGTAGGTTAGGGGATCGTTTTATTAATGGAGAATTGTGAGTTCGAATCCCAGATGAACCGAATGTCCTCCGTATTCACTGGAGGCGTTTGGGGCACGTTAAATAGGTCGTGGTCACAATGTCTTCCTAATGAAGTGATACCTCTGGGGGTGGCGCGCCAAGCATTAGGAGAGTTTTTTTTATTTAATTTATATTTTTTGCTCTGTCCCTGTGTGAGTGCTTCTAAATTATCTAACCAACTATCAGAGCCCAGCTGTGGGTAATTGCTGGAAAGTATGCTGGTTTAGCAACAGCAACCTGGTAAGACTGAAGTTGCAGTCTACAAATTTTAAGAGCTTAACCATAGGAATCTATACTGAAAATTAAAGTTTAAATTTTCAAATGACATTATTTTGAAAAAGTGTTTCCATTATGAGTGAAGTAAATTAAGATAGGGTCTATACGAAATTTTTTTTCTTGCTGGAAGAGTAATCAAATCATCATAAGTGCCATTACTTGAATTATTTACATGAATATGAACATTTTCCCCCAATTTTTTATTTGTAGCATTTTAGGGCTTACCACTTTAAAATAAAAAAAATGACAGCAACTTTATAAATCATACTTCAAAAACAAATATTCATGACACTAAAAACCATACATTTCAAGGCTGCTATTCAACCAATTAATTCTTTAATTGATGTTAAGCTTTCAGCAAATTTCATAGGTCTTTCAATATTTAATCTCTATATTTTGATGTCTCTTCAAGTAATCTAATAAAAATTTTGACAAACTCCTTAAGAAGAAGTCCTCTCATAATATAATATTTCCAAAAAAGCACACTTTTACGACTTGAAAATAAAATTTTTATTTTAATATGAATAAAAATACGTTATCAAAGTTAAAAAGCATTGCAGAGCTTTTGCATACAAATTGATGATATACGAAATGAGCATTACTCCATTTCTCTATTTAAAATCCAAACAAGTTTGTCATTATTGTGTTCTGTCTGCATCTAGTTTTTCACTAAAAACTTGGCTATTATGTAGACATCACATTTCCGTGATACTTTTATTATATTGATTTCCTCTTCATATTGTTTTTATTAAAAAAATATCGGTATTTAATACTCTTTATTAATATCCAATATTTTTATTAATAATATTGAATAATAATTTTATCTTTTTTCCATGTAAATAAAGTATTAGGACAATATTTAAAAATGTTATATCATCCTTTTTGTGACAGTAGCCATATTTTTATTTATTTATTATGATTAACTTAAAATTATAACTTCTAATATAATCTTAAATGCTAAATTATATATAAACCCATACAAAGTGAAAAAATTTGCATTCAATTTAAAAAGAAATTTAAATGTTACTTAACGTTGCAAAAGCTTACATTATTTATATTTACAAATTTTACATTAGACCTTATATCATAATTTAACTTTGAAAAACTAAATAATAAATACTTGACAATACTTTTTAGTTCCTAAAAAACTTCTTTGCACAGAACTATTGGTCTTTCAGGTCATAATTTTTTTAATTGATTTATGTATAGAAATGTAAGCAGGTTTACCAAAAATTTAACGAGTAATAATAAATAATTTTTTAAAATATTGATCAATTTTAATATATTTAAGTTAAGCTATATGAGTAGAAAAATTATGGATTGGATCCTAGCAGACCCTCCACCCTTGGTGCGAATGATTTTTGTTGGCGATAATTGTAGCTTGCATCAATTTTAGTAATCCTATTACACATCCTACTACACTACATATGTTAAATCAAATTATTTCATGAATTTCGTTCTGGCTTGGCGTTTGTTTTCTGTTTGTCGACAAGGGTGTGGGCTCTCCTAGGATTTTGCCAAATAATGTTTGATATTAACAAGATATCAAACTGAAAAAATAAATTGTAATGTAAAATATTTTTCGGTTCAGGTTGTAAATAGCATGCAAATACCGGTGCTATACAAATAATTTGCATAAACTAGAGTTTAAAAAGCAACCTAAATGATATCTATTTAAGTATATAATAAAAATACGTAAATTTTTCTATTGATTTTTGTGTGTGAAATAAGTTTTGAGAAATCATAAAATATCATATGACATTTGTTTAAGAAAAAATATGAAACAACGAATAAAACAAAATGAAACAGCGATATTTTACATATGGATCAGACAACCTGCTTTGATTTACAGTAATTTATAATTAATTAATAGTAATTTATAATGTTACTACACATGCTTTTAAATTTACAGAATTTACAAAATGTTGCATAAAACTCAATTCATTTGAAATCTCTTCCACTGCCATCTGGCGGTGTAAGTCTCCTAGACAAATCGGAAATAGCAACTCTATGTCTCTAATCTTTAATTAAAAAGAATCCATGAAGAATTGCCTAATTTGCTCTATGTTTAACAATGGACACAGAACAAACATATAGAAAGTAGGAGCATTTTTGTTTTGAATTAGACGGTTATCGTACCAATTTAAAAAAAAATATTAAAATTAGAATTATTGAGTAAAGAAAAATTTTGTTTTGCAGTCCCTAATCAAATGAGAGAAAGATGCCAAACACCTTCAATATATATATATATATATATATATATATATATATATATATATATATATATATATATATATATATATAAAGGTACAAGTGTCGTATAATTCAGTATGCCAAATTCTAAAATCGTATGGTGATGAAGAAATGTTACCAAGATAACGTATTATGACGTCTCGCAATGATGTAAATACTAGATTTGCTAAAATAAGGTTTTACTAGGCTTTGTATAATTTTTATAAGTCTCCATCTCTATAACGTAATAAAAACCAGATAAATAAGAAAATCAGCCAAAAGAATCACCAAACTCAGAAATTGGCAAGCTAGATTATACGGAATCGGTGCCAAAATAACTAGATCTCTATCATTATTAGAGGAAATGTATTTATACATATTCAACATAAACTACGAATTATATCCTATAATATTCATTAAAATATGAATATACATTACTTAAGGCATAAATCGCGTCAAATTGCATTCATTATTTTTTCTAATAAATATTCATTAAGATAGTTGCTCTAAAATAAAAACAAATATTACCAATCAAGTTAAGCATTGTTATGGTTGAGTAATAGCACATCAAAAGAGTAAATCGCATCAATTACCCTACGAAAATTTTTGTTTTTGATAAGATTAAAAATAAAATAATTGAAAGTATATTACCTTTTCAGAGAATATTTTAATAAATTCAAAAAAGGATGATACAATTATTTTCATCTACAAAGTTTACACTTAGTTATTTCAATATATTTCAACTATTTTTTGAATGATATTTTACAGGCAAACTTTAAAAAACGATCGATTTCTGTGATTATTCTTTTTAAGGTTTCCATGCCAACTTTCTTTTCAAGAAGTATCTTAAATTATCGTTTTCATTTATCGTGAGCAATTCTTTAAAAACATTTTATTTTTATTAGTGATCAATAGAGGACTCTGACAAATTTAATTGACATTTTTAATTTTTTTATACATGTTCATTTATTTTTACTCGCGGATAATTTACATAAAACAACCACATGAATATCTTATTCATAATTGTTTTAGCAATCACATATATAAGCAAAATTATGAGGTCAGAAGAAGATGGCAACGATTATAAACTACGATAGGAGAAAATTCGAAATTTGACATTTCTTGTAATATATTTACTGTTGATATTTTTATATATTTCTTTTATAGTTATCATCTGCTTGTATGTTTGGCCTTAATTGTTTAAGAATTTCTGTTTTTTTATCACATGCATTTTCTTGATATTCAACATTTTTATCTGTGTGTGGTTATAACTTTAGTATTTTTAAATATTGAGATTATAGGCACCAAGAAATTTTCACACTTCCCAAAACACAGTAAAAAAAATGTTAAGGTGAACACATAACGCTGCATCACTAAAAATAAGTACATTGCTAAAAATTAACTTTTAAACGTGTAAATACTGCGGCATTTCTAATAAAAATAACGATATTTTTTTCATATTAATCAGATTAACTTTTACTATTAAGTTGTTTCCTTAACTTTGAATTTTTCCATTTTTTGCTCTCATAAGAACAGTACTATTACAATTTACCCAGTATGGCTTTAAAAAGAATGGGAACAGATGTGAAAATTGTCTTTGTGAATCACTACCCATTCATTGTAAGGTAAAATCCTAGGACAGCCCACACCCCTGGCGACAAACTTAAAAAAATAAAAACAAAAAAAAAAAAAAAAAAACTCTAAGCAAGAACGAAATTTCCAAAATAGTTTGGTTTTCCATAACTAGTGTGTCTATGTAAGGTTATCAAGATTACCACAATTATCGCCAACCAAAATCTTTCGAGCCAAGGATGTGGACTCTGCTGGGATTCTATCCAGTTAAAAATCAACAATTTGAAGTTATTAAATTTTGATGATCTTATTGCATTAGTAACAAAAAATGGTAATTAAAGAATAAATTTTATAACTTAAACCAAGATATAATATATATATATATATATATATATATATATATATATATATATATATATATATATATATATATATATATATATATATATATATATCATTCAAATCATACAGATTCATAATATAAAATTTACATAACTATCAGAATGGTTTTAATTTTAAAACAAACTAATAATTTACAGGAAAATGTATAGTGGAAATGAGTAAAATAATTATTAGAATCTAAATTATTTCTTTGTAATACATATACACAACCCTAGAATTCTCTAACCTGTCATCCTAGACATTCACAGAGAAGTGACAAAAACAGGAATGTAGGTCATCAGAAGAAAACAATTTTCGGTGAAATTCATTTTATCCTTAAAATCACATTTTTATTTATTTCAACAAACCCTATCTTTGAGTTACTCTATCTTTGTTAAAGACATACACGTGAATGACACTGCTTGGTTCAAATTGCTTAGGAAATAAATAATTTAATGAGCATAAATTTGTTGGGAAAAAATTTCAAAAACACACACTTTCGTTCTTTATTTGGATATACACTACTGCAAGCATCACAATTTCTGTTATTTCGTTATTAATATTTTTTTTCTTTGCTGATTATGTTCGCCAGTAAAAAATTTACAACAAATTATTTTATAGCAAAGAAATGTAAAACAATAATTCTTTTCACTAAAAAATTACAAAGCACTTCAAAATTCCAGCTAATGAAGCTTTAAGATGTAAAGATTGTAAAAGAAAACATTCAGCCAATGTTACCCGCGCTTCAAGAATCGAAGGATTCGTGCATCTTGAAAACTGGTATCACTTTGCATTTATTAAATCCTGCCGACGCTTCAAATTTGACAAAACTAGCTGGGTCAAAATGTTTACAAGTCATCTATTTCTACAGCTTAAACAAGACATTTTTATAGGTGGGGAGGGAACAAATAAAGAGCAGTAGTCTAAGTAGCATCTTCAAGCAAAGTTATTTGAGAGATTTAAATGGTATTTCAGAGTTTCTTTTTTTATGAGGAATATATACACAAACCAATATAAATTAATCTGAATCAAAATTTCCAGATGTCTTCTTAGACTGATGCAAGATCCTGTCAACCAATATAGATCCAAATGACTAATTTACAAGCCAAAATATAAGAACAATTTTTGAACTTAATATGTTGATCTCGGATCTGAATGATCTTTTAGGACAGAAAATCATTTGTCATTGGCCTTCGATTTAACAATTCACAGGTTCGAGTCCTTTGAGTATGGGTGCTTGCAGCGGTTGAAATACTTTAAACTTCAATCCTCTTCTAGATAACTCTAGTGTGAAAAATAAGACAGTCGAATGGTAAACAAAAATCTCATATGAAATCCTCTTACTGGATACTATGACACTTAACTCTTTCTCGGCTCTTTTTGAATTGTATGACAGCACCCCTAGCTAGGATAAAGAAAGACTGTTCAACTTTTGTAATCGAACTTTTAAAATGTCTTTTTGTCACCATTCTTAATTTTTTGTTTATGCTTTGTAATTGTGTGTATCTAACTTTGAACATTAAATAATTGTTTCTCTTAAGGCTATTTTGATTTAATCCACTACCATCGGACACAATGCATTCATTATTTAGTACCAAATATCGAAGAGAAATTTAGAGCTGGACAAGTTGTAAAAACACTCATAGCATTGGCGTTATTGCAAACGCAACTTTTTGGAATTCGTTTATCATATTTTTTTTTCTAAGTTTTTATGATTTTAATAATCTGGAATGCATGAAACATTCTGTCTGAGTATCTGTAAATAAATTCTCTTAGTTTAGATAAAGCTGCTGGCCGTGAAAGAGAAATTTTTTTCGCTATAGATAAATATCTACATAGGACAGAAAATCATTTTGTCAATTTTCACAGGATAGATTAGCTTACAACATATTAGTAATTATAATTTTCATTATTAAAGATTTTTCAATGTTAGGAACATCAGATTTTTCATTTAGCTTAGCTTCCAGTAATGAAGTTTCTTGGGGATATCGTTATTTAACTTCAGGATTTGCTTACTCAACTCAACTGCATGAAATCCTATTTGAAGATATAGAGCAGGGATGGCGAACCTTTTTTGATGTCCATGCCACAAAGTCATAAAAATTCTTTTTAAAATAGGTAACGTGCCACAATAAAATTTCATTCGAAATGTTAGCGGGGTGAAAGTATACGTAATTATAAACAAATAAAAACAATTCTACTTGAAACAATTTTTTATTAATCAATGCTTTACAAAAAGTAATATTCTAGAAACAAAATTCAAGTTAAAAACGATTGCTTTTAATCTGGTTTTTGTTGTTATACACAAAATGATAAAGATTCAATACCTGGTTCATACTTAATTAATTTTAACAGTAGGCATGCAGAGATCAACCCATCTACCATTCTATTCCTATATTTATTTTTTATAAAATTTAATTCTGAAAGTAGACTCACATGCCCGCGTTAATGCAAATATTGATAAAATTACCTTTCCTAATATTTTTAAGCAATTAAACGCGTCAGGAATTGAATTTCGTGTAGTTAGAATTTACTCTTCAGCAATTTTAATTATTTTATCCAATAATCGATGACGTTCAATAATTTATAAATCATTAAGTCAACAAAATTTTGGTTCTATGTGGTACTTGACTGAAATTCAACTAATTCCATTTCTAATTCATTAAAATGGTATTGTATCTAGACGTAAAATAAATCTACAAGTTCTTTAAACTGCATATTCTTGCAGAAAATTCAGGAATCAGGGATTGAATTACCATTAAAAATTCTTTCATTAGGGACTCTTTATTTGGCTTCTCATGACATTTACTTGCAGATTTTTTATTTATTTATTTTTTTTTTATTCCGAAAATATTTATATGAATTTTAAAGAATATCACGATTAAAAATCTATAATTTGACTTCGAACGTTTTGTTTAAGTCAAACATTATGACTGTTTTATTAACACCTTGTAGTTTTATATTTAATTCATTTAAGAGAAAGTATAAATCAGTGAAAAAATATAACTTTGCTAGCCATTCTACATCCAATAATTGATTGCATTGGTCAATAATCTTTTTATTATTATTTAGATATAATTTTATTTCCTCCACACAATTTGCAAATCTTTGCAAAACATTTCCGTGTCTTAACCAGAATACATTATTGTATAAAAGAAATCTATTGTATTCTTGAAATTTTTTTCTTTTATTTAGTGCTCGTGCTGATATAAAATTGACTAATTTTGTTACAAAACTCAAAATGTCAACAAACATTTCTAAACCTATTTTGGCACACAAGGCTTGTTGGTTGCTATGAAAATCAAGAATTGTGTATCCAATACGTTTTCTTAATAAATTTATAAATTTAGTTTTCCGTTCAGTAAATCTGCGGGCAGCCGTCAGTTGTAACTGACACAATTTTAGAAGGATATATTTCTCGTTTTTCCAGTGCATTTAAAACTGCATTACAAATGTGTAATCCTTTTTTGTTGTTGTTTTAATGTTGATATATATAAACTCATTAACTCTTCTTTAATATTGTTTTGAACAAAATAGCGTACAAATATTGCTAAGCGAACAGAGCTTATTACGTCGGTAGACTCGCTAGGCAGATGGATATAAAATCGCAAGCCTTTATATGAATTTTTTGTTGAAAATTTACATTTTCCGCCATTCTCAAAATTCTCTCTCTTTCACTGTATTCCTAGCTATCGGCATGTCTTTAATTCTTTGGATAATTTTTTCTTTGTTTTCGAATAAGTACACGGTTCACATTGCAACCAATCTTATAAAAATTTGCCTTCATTAAAATGTTTCGCATATTGAGCAATAGTTTTTGAAACTTGATGCCTAGCAGCAGTGGTGTTTGATTGAGTTTCAATATATTTCATTAAAGAAGTAGTTTGGGCATTTTATTTTTTAAGGCTCGTGATACAAACTCCTTTTGCTTTTCTACACTTCGATTGAGAAGATGGTTTGTTTGTCGCTCAACGGTCATTTTTTGCACACTAGGGCTAATTAGACCGGGACCTACGGTTTAAAGTGGATTCTGAACCACTACAAACATCCATGCCCAAGGTGAGATTTGAAACCACGAACTGTTGAACCGAAGGCAAGAGCGCTAACCATTCGGCTGCCAGCTCGGCCTTCGAAGGAGAAGAAAAATTTATATGGTTGCATTCATAATACCACTTTGCTGAAGTTGTTCTACAAACTACAATTTTAAAACATAAAATACCAATTGCTTTACTGGCCTTTTCAGTCATACCGTATCTATCGGTCCACCAAGCTTGAAATTCTCTGCTACTACATGTTTCGGATAATTCAGATTTTTTTCATTGAAATAACCATAATAAGAAATTCTAAAATATATATATTTTAATATTATTGTTATAAAATAAATAATTTATTCTGCATTCGTTTGCAAGAACTTATTTCGTTGCATATTAAGGTACTAAAAATATTACCAAAATAAGAAAATTATAAATACATTAATTCAAGGTAATTTTAATAATTATTTCAATATATTTTTGATAAATTGATTTAATGATAAAATAATTTCTCGTAATATTGAAATATTTTATTGTTCAAAAATAAGCAAAAGAAATTATTGGTTTAGTAACATTTAATACCTTAAGGTTGTTACAGGTTAAAACTTCAGTCCTGATGCAATATGTTCTTGTAAACGAATGCAGAATATACGATAGGAAATAATATGTAAAAATATTTACCTAAAAATAACGCTACATCTATTTACAATAAACGGTTACATTTTTAACAAGTTGCTGAAGTTTCAAAGACGAAGGTTTACTAAAAGTGACGAATGCATTATCTGATTCGAACGCTGCAATGGCAACAACATACAATTACATTAGAAGGCGAAACTGAATATGCAAGAAATTTTATCTAATGCGCATCTTTATATACTTCGAGAGAATTCATGCAATATTTTAAAAAGTGCATAATTTGATCGTTCTACTGAACATACTAAGATAGGTATTCAGTACTATAAATTTATATATCATCAATTACAAATTGAGTGTAGATTAATAATTTTTAATTCATTTCTATCAAAAAAAGGTAACTTATAAAAAATTTTGTTTTTGTGCGTGCCATCAAAATTTTCAAACGTGCCACTTTTGGCACCCGTGCTATTGGTTCGTCATCCCTAATATAGAGGATTGATGACGTTCTGCTCTCATGCAGCACCAATGCATTTTCAAAGGAAACTTGCATGACAGTTTCCTTTTTGATAAATTGAGAAATTGAGATATATATAAAACAAAATCAAGCACCATATTAACAAATACTCAATATATATATATATATACATATATATATATAATAGCGGGCACTAAGTAACTAACTCTTCCCCATAACAAGCCCTCAAACTGATACAGATTTGTTGTTACCCGGTGGGCAACTGTGAACCAAGTTACAGAGGCGAGTAACATTAACCACGCCATACCCCGCAAACACGTTTATAGGATGGGTCACATTCATTCATCTCAGAAGATAGGACACAGAAACACAGAAAGAAAATAACATTCATGTGCGAATTGGGACTCGAACCCCGGACCCTCAGCCTAGGAGTAAGGAACGCTAGCCACACAGCCATCGGCCGGTTCGTCATCAAAAAAACTTCAGCAAATATAGAGTTGTATTTTTGTAAAAAGCTTTCTCTATTAAATTGTCTGGAGACATTTCCTATTATTAATATTGCCTTTAATCATAGTTTTACATTTCTCTTTTTTGTATACGTATATAATCTTTTTTCCAAAAAAAAAAAAAAAAAAAATTAATGCATTGTTGACAGCGTAATAACTAAAACTGTAGGTTTCTTTCTTTCTTTTTCTTTTCTTCTCTTGGCATTACAGCCTCTGATGAGCCAGTGCCTTCTCTCAAGAACTTTCTTCCATTCTAATCTGTTTCGGTCTCCCCCCCCCCCCCAATTTATCTCCAATGAGTTACCCTTAGGATCTCAAAATTTCCCTCTGGACAGTCCGTTCCTCCCAGAATACCTCTTTTTCTAGTTCCCAATCGGGTATGATAGAAAATTTTGTATGTCAATGGTAAGGAATGTATTCTACATTGGCAAGCCCTCAAATTGCATTCGATTAATCTGTATCCTTAATATTTGCATAGTTCAAAATACATCAAAGTCTCCAGACTTCCTTTTCATTCTCAGCATCGATGATTTTTCTCGGAAATTTTTGTTCAAAGATTGCCTGGGATTTAGTAAACGTCCAAGTCTCAGAACCATAGGTGAGCCCAGATCTGGTTAGTATATTATGTAAAGTGATTTTAGTGTTTCTTCTTATTGATTCAGATTTAAAGAAGTTACGTAAGATAAGAAGGCATAGATTATCTGCAAAATTCATCTCAATGACTACATCATTGATTGATATTTGATCCTAAATATAAATTTTTTTTAACATCTTAATTTATAATCCATAGTCTCTAAAAATTTAAAAGCCATAGGATTATTTAGTGATTGAGACTTGTATTTAGTCTTGTCTTCATTAATAAAAAGACGAATTATATTTTTTTCGGACATTTTTAAGGGCAAAACATGCCTCCAGCATAGCATTCCTAATGCTTGCGATAACAATGATTTCTTCCTTTTTTTAAATGATCACACTGGATTACTTCAAAAAAACTTTTTATGAATAATGAACCCTATTAACGAAGAGCAAAAACCAGGCAATTATCCAAATACTTCAAAAGATATGTGTGTGTGTGTGTGTGTGAAAACATAAATTCTTTGATATTCTACGTTGTTCACTTATTATCTCACTCATCAAAGAGCAAGGCCTTTCTCCTCCGAAGTGCTATTTGTGATTGGATACTTTTAAAAACACTACTAGAAATGAACTAGCCTCTTATAACCCTTTTAAATTATGCATGTGTTAATTATAATCAGTATTGAATTCAATGGCATTATTAATATTTATACTTGAGTACTCCTTATTTAACTCAATATCTCGATTTGAGTACTTCTTAGTTAACTCGATTATTCTAATTGAGTATTTCTTATTTAATTGAATTACTCGACTTGAATACTCCTTATTTAACTCAATCACTTATATTATGAGTAACTCAAATTTCTTAGGGGTATCCTAAATAAACTCTTTTTTAGCTCTCTCTCGTAAATTGTATATGTTTAAGAGAGAAACGTTTATATTTACGCTGTTTGAACACTTTTCAAAAATATTGCATAATATTGACTAAATGCATTCATTATCGCCTGTGAGTTTATTTTATTTATTTTGTTAAAAAAATACCATTTAACCAATTATTTGAAAAACAATCTTTATTCCGATTATGTTCAGTAAATATATATATAACAGAGTTTTAAATTACTTTATTATTTATCACGAGATCCTTTTAAGTTAATGATTCTCAATTCATTCATCATAAAATTACACAAATTTTACTAGGGAGGCAGCCTATCCTAATATTCATTGATGCTTCTAAACAAGGTTTATAGCTAGGTCTCAAAGAACAAATCAGTTTCGAAAAGAATTTTTCTGCAGAACTTGATATAAAAAAATTTTATGGTTGAAGTTCCAACAACTCTGTTTATTATTTCAGAAATGTGTATTGTCCTTAACAGGTACACATTCTTAACTCATATACCTCTTAAGAACCATACACATTTTTACTCTGACCATTTATTCAAACAAATTTTTTCAGATGTTATCCGAAATATATATTTGTCAGTTTACTAAATCTGATTTCTTTTAAATCTTTTAAAATTATAGTATTTTATTAAATTCAGTGCTTTGCCAGGTAATGAAATATAATGAAAAACGAATTAGAAATTTAAGCACAATGAAATTTTAAATCATCAAGACTTTTATTATCAGTTAATAGAACCAATTTCTCGTAAGTATTTTTTCAGCACAAGGATGTATTTCGAAAGCACCCTCTGTAATACGCACTTGCAAAAATATACCTGTAGAAACAAAAAATGAGCGAGCAATAAAAATTGGGACATTTGTTTCACATGAAAAAGGCAGAAATCAATTAACCGGGGGTTTCATGGTTTTTGTCCTCGTTGGTTTGTGTTGCGTTTCTATTAGACATGGTTCGGCAAATCTGTCATCAATGATACATCCGGTAGTCTCGTAAATGTCTTCGTGGTCGTTGGCAGGGTTTAGAAATTGTTTTATTATCATTATTTGTCCGTTTTTATTTACCTGTTTTTCAGTATTTATGGTGTGGTAAGCTTCAATGATTTTGGTATTTTTGGTTCCCTAGGCATGAAGTCTAAAAATTGATGAATTTATTAAGGCTCAAAATCGATGTCAAGCACATCTACTGTCAAAATTTTTCACAATATGGCTTTGAACTAGGTTCAAGGTTTTGATGACAAATTTCAGAGAAATATACACGGTGTTGGAAAAGAAAAGCAAAACATAAAATCTTATAATTTTTCAGAATAATAAGCAGAAAATGAGATTTTAAATAAATATATCTTATATCAGAAGTTCTGAGAAATTTTTCTAAATATTTCTAAATGTTCATCTTGTAGCAGTTTAAAGAAATCTATTGACGAAACATCACGTGGTGCGCCAAAAATCGTCTGTAAATTAAATTTACACACATTCATGAATTCACTTATTTAAAATACTCAGCAAATATGAGAGTTATAAAAATTTTAACATTTCAAGTTTGAAGCTAAAACTTGTTTTTACGATTCATCCTATTGGTACCACAGGAAGAACTTTATAAGCATGAGATAATTATTTACAAATGGGAAATTTTTTCTTACAACGGCGGGCACTTGGGTGACGAACCTTATGCCACAACAAGGCTAGAAACTGAAACTCATTTATCGCGTTACCCACCTGTGAACCAAGTCAAGGAGGCGAGTTGCGTCGCCATACCACCACAAACCCGTTTATAGGATGGGCCACATTCATACACCATCACAGAAGAAAGGACAGAGAAACACAGCGAAGGAAAGCAATATCCATGCCCGACCCGGGATTCGAACCCGTGACCCACAGATCAGGAGCCAGGAGTGCTAACCACTCAGGTATCAGCACAAATGGGATAATAAGTTCTCACATATAACTCTGGTTCATGAAATTTTTTTATTTATTTATAACATTCAGTTATTATATTACTTCAAATAACTTATTTTCTGTAAGTCTGTTAAGGAATAAAATCAACAATAATTTCAAAGAAGCTTTCTCGCATCAACTAAACTCCATTTTACTAAAAAAGTTTATTTTTTTTTATGAAACTGCAAAATATGATACTTTCTTATTAGTATACATCAATTTTATTTTTAATTGTAAATGTAATAACCAAATTGATTTTACAATTGCCTTATGTCACATACATTTATCGTAGGTATAAGAGAAAAAAATCATGGGAACTCGTGAACTATCATTTCTAACAATAGAAGCAAAATTTATTCCACCCACAATCAGTTAGGCCACTTTAACAAATAATTTATTTTTTAACACTTCTATTAGATGATCATTACATTTTTAGATTTTCATTGAGTACGCTGGCTAAGAATTAAATCTCTTGTTATGCTAAATGTAACTAAATGTAAAATATAAGGAAATGTAAGATATTAAGGAAATGTAAAATATTATTATTTTACCAAACTCTTTTTCCATTGGAAATAAAAATAATGGAAAACATTTGTAAAAATAAATCGTTATTTAAAAAAAGAAAGAAAGAAAAGAAATAAATTTTTATTTTTTGAGAAAATAATTGGACCTGAAAGTAAAAAATGATAATTTTGACCAAAAAAGCATCATCACAACTGGTTATCATCAGTAACAGTACTGATAAAACGCAATTAGTGAAACAAAATCAGTAGTTGTGTTAATGAAGAATGTATATTCATGTGCTGAGAAAATGCCATTCATCTAAAATATGTCCTTAAATAAATTCTAAAAATATAAATATCAAGTAAACAAGTTGTGATTTATTGTATTCGCAAGTAAAGGATTTTTTTCTTAATTAATAAATTTGAAATGATATTACATTGTCGTAAAAACGTTACCCCTTTAGAAAAGTGTAGCGGATAACACAGTATTTTTCTATATGAATGGATGTTATTTTTGCAAAAAAGTATCCCGTCCTTAAGAAAATAGTTCGAATTCAATGAAAAATATCATAGTTTCTTCTCTGAATGAGCAATATCGTAGAGTATCATCATTTTAAATGAACGTAATATTAAATATTACGGTTATGTGTACAGAATAGTATCAATATGATTAGCATATAATTAAAAAAATTAATTACTCTACTCACTTCTCAATAATATTATTCCAAGTTCCACCTATATAAAATCCAATTGCTTTTCGAATTTCTAAAAAATCTATTTCATGAGCAAAGGTGTAACTCTGCGAGTGATATTTTGAATATTCCCTGTAACAAGTATATGATGCACGGTGTAGGCACATATGTTTGGATCCCTAATCCCTGTGTTCCCGCTCGATGAGATTTTTTTTTCATCCATTAACCCCCTCTTTTCCAAACGTAGGGAAGTTTTCCCCCTCCGGAGCGACCTTGAATCAGTTTTCCCCCAGCTTTTTGTCATGCTGCACCAAAGAAGAAAAAAGAACGCTCTGCCCTACTGGCCTAGTGGGCGCATATGAATGACGCATGGAGGAGAATGCATTGTTGTCGTCACCATCCCCTTCCCTCGTGCACCCCCGCTCTCAAAACTCCCCCTCTTGGCAAAAAAGTGTTCAATCCTCGAAGGCCAGGGAAATGCTCGTCAGAAGGAGGAAGCGAAGAAAAAGTTTCTTTTTTTTAAGTGTTGACTCCTTTCATTAATGAAAAGATTCTCCCGTTTATCTTAAGATAATTCTTCTTACCTTTTCCATGAAAGTGTTGCTAAGTTTTTTATTATTTTTTCAAGAGTAGAATAAAATGGAAAATATTTATTTCATGCAGTTTACGTGGTTTAAGCTTTTCATTCGAATTTCTGTATTTTTTATGTACTTTTTACGAAAAAGAAAACTAAGCCCAAATTTTAGGGAAATTTATGAATAAATAATCACTTACTACAGAAAACTTTAATATTATATGGGAAAATGTATTTAAATTACAGAATAATGCAAAATAAATAAATGAAAACAAAGATGGTCACACTCTCACGAAATTTTATTTATGAATTTATTGATTTTATCAATATAAATAGAATCCCAGGAAAAAAAACAAAACAATGATAGTTATCTTAGGTCAACAACAATGGTCAGAATTTCCTAATTTTACTCTATAGAGTAAAATTACTCTATATAGTACCTATAGGTACCAAGAACCCTTAACAAAAGTGCATTATTTAATATGTCAGTACTTTAATCCTTTTCGAAAATTGTATGCAAATGATTATACAATGAAATGTAAATAGAAAAATCATGCAAATTATAAAAAAATAAGATTTACTACAGAAAAAATTTATGTTAAAAGAAAAAATTTTGTTGCGTATGTATGTGTGCTAAAATAAATGTGTGTGGGTACTTATAAATCCATTTTCCTTGTATGTTAGTTCTGCAAACTGCAAAGAGTGTCCAAAAAATATAATGATGAGAAAGAAAGATTTATTTGAAAGTAGATTTGTATTTCAGTATTTTGTTGTTTTTTGTAGAATAATTTTTTATAGCTAACTTATGTGACTTTTGTCCGTTTTATTCTGTATCTTATAAGAATTAAAAGTTGCTCAGTTGCTTTTCACTTTATGGTCACACTTTTTGCTCTCAAAGAGTGTTTGGACGAAGACATAGTTTAAAACCTCTCCTCCAAACCCCTTAAAATATGGGACTGCATCTTGGTGGTGGTCTATGAAGAAAATACGAGCGCCAACTACTCAGTTGTCAGATCATAACATTCAACAACATAACAAGCATTGTTTTTTTTTTTTTTTTTTTTTTTTTTTTTTTTTTTTTTTGACAGATTAAAGCTTTGACTTTTAATTCAGCAGTTCATGGTTTCAAATCCCACCTACGTCTTGGGTGTTTTCTGAGGTACGAAATCCACTTTAAAGAGTAGGTCCCGGTTTAATTAGCCCTCATAAGCAAAATAATAATAATAATAAATAAATAAACAAACCGGAAGAACGGCAAATAAATGAATCCAATTATAACAAATTAATTTTTATACTTATGTAAAAAATCTAATTATTCATTTACACATCTATAATCACAATGAGCTTATATTAAAATAACCAGGTAAGATTAAAAAATTATTGAATCATCAAACTCTGAATAATAAAAGAATATCCTATATTTCTTAGAGACTTTGTCTGCAATTTCAACATTCATATTTTAGCTTACAGATAAAAGAATATATACTATATAAAAAATAATAAATATTTCGATAAAGATGTGAGAAGTCTTCAAACATCTAAAACAGCATTCCATGTTATGCAGGCTGTGAATATGTTGGGTGGATTTCGAGAGTTGGTTTTTATTTTGTTCTTGTTTATTATTTATTAAATCTTTTTTGTAATTTTAAATTTTGCCTATGAGTTATTTTATCACTTAAATGATTTCTTGCATTATTTCTAGAAGTATAACTTTTTCTTAAAAAATCCACGGACACACATTATGTGTTTTTTTAAATACATTCTTGAAAAATTTTAAAATATTGTTATTTCGGAGTTGAGATTATCTCTTTCCCTCTCACATCAGATATATTTAATACGTTACATTAGACATGAACATTTTCAGAAATATTACATAAATGATTGCTATTTCACTGAATTTTTTGGGCATAATACTTGGTATCGATCTATTTGAAAAAAATTCCATCCATACATAATATGACCATAGTATTAAATTTCCACGACTAGAGAAAGAGATATTTTCAATGCTTTTACAGTTGATCGAATTTTGAACTGAATTTCAGTATTTCTACAAAATTTAACTTTTGTTCGAAAGTCTGTTTTCATTTTGAGTTTTTCTTTATTTTTAATTTTTCAACACTTTTCTTTTGATATATTTTGATAAAAAAAATTTATATTAATATTTATCGTTGATTATTTCCTTTTTCACATTTTTAGTTATCTTATCCATTTCTCTAACACTTCAACTTCACTAGATGTACTTACTAGTCCAAGTCCCACTAACTGAATTCTGAAAACTTGGTCAATTAGGACCTCTCTCAATAGACATTTATTTGACTCTATAAAATTTACGTTACAATTTTCATTGGTTTGAATTATTTATGACGTCAGATAACGTTTTATCTACGTCACATCATATTGAGATGCTGTTGTCCACCCGATTTGTCAATGAATTTGTTGCCTGCCTTCAAATTGCATTCTTCGAGAGGCAGCAAACAAGGCAAAATCTTCACCGAGTATAGTGTTGAAGTTGATTTTGTTAATAAAGTGACTTCTTATATAAAGACAAAAACATCGATTTGGGAAGCAGCTTCTCAAATCGATGTTTTCCATTAATTTAATCTATTTAATACCTTGAGAAGAAGAAAAAGCAAAATGAAAAAGACAATACAAAACATCCACTTTATGGTTAGTTCAAATCATCAAAGACGATTTAAATTTTTAAAAAATTCGTTCATTAATAGAATTCCAAATTAATAATTCCTATATTAGTAAACGATCTCTTTTAACTTTTAAGATCATTGCCTAGGCCAACATTAAAAATTTTCTTTTATGTTCATTGCTTTGATATTGCTCATTAAAATGCACTATTGCAGAACATACAACTGACAATTTTATGATTTTTTATTTAATCTCTAAACCAGGGAATATCTTGCATTATAAAATGATGTCACAGAGCATAAGCTAAATCGTTGCAGTTTCGACTGAGAATTACCAAGTAATTGAAGCCCAAGACATTTTCTCCCACAGAAGAAGGCACACCAGTCTCCTTCAGACGTTGACCCTAGCCGGCCAGACCAGACGGTGAAAGAACTTTCCTTCTTGGGATCGGTTGGTCCACTATCATTTGCTTTATCCGAAGCGTTTAGAATTTCTCACTACTAAACAGCATTATTTCGATTATTCAAGCAGCATATGGATTAGGCCTTCCACGAGGAAAGTTGCTTTAAAAACTCGGCATAAGTTCTCACCCCCCACTCAAAAAAATGAAGTAGATATCGAGCATAAACTTGAGACAGATTGTTTGCCATAATTTCGAATAATTTAATATAAAATTTAATACCGAAGATTCTATTTAAAATTTCAGAAAAACTAAATTAAAATTATCAAATTAACTATGAGATTTGCCATTGTTTTATAGATTTGGAATAATAATTAAAATAACTAAATACTGATTGAAAATGAATAAAATAGACCACATTTAACGATAAAATATTTCATAAACTAAAAATTAACAATTTTAAAAAAACAGTCTACTCTGATCTTTTACAAAATTTGATTGATATTAATTAATTTAATATTCTAACTATTTTCCCTAGAAGCTTCAATAACAATAAAATTTACATTATTTATATATATATATATATATATATATATATATATATATATATATAATAGTGCTGCAATTGTACAAAAAAAGAAAAAAAATACATTAAAGATAACAGAATTTTCAAAAATAACCCTATTTTATTTACTGAGATGGTGAATTTGTACTTGAAATAAAAATAACTGTTTCAGTACATTTTAAGAGAGTTAAATTTATTTAAGTCGGTTTTTGGACATAATTTGTCGAATGCATCATGATTTCTTTGCCATCCACTCTTACATTAATTCCCATTATGATATCCCATTTTAACAAAAGTATTCAAGTCCTTAAAATTTATTTTTATAATCACGCGAATTAGGATAACTTTCCTTGAAATATAAAAATCATATTAAAAAATCTAAATAAATGTAATATTAATTAAATATTATCAGAATTAAAAAAAAATTATAAACAAAGATACGTGGGTTTACTTTGCCCACGTATCTTTGTTAACTTAATACTTTGCATCTTCTATTTTACAATGTATTAATCATAACTACATAGATTTAAGTTAATACTTTGCATTTTCTATTTTACAATGTATTAATCATAACTACATAGATTTTAAATGAACAGCAAATATAAAACTGAAAATTCTGATTTAAAATATTGGTGTAAAGTTGTCTTGTTTTTAAGTATTCATATACATTAAGTAATAATACTATTTTTTTGGTTTATTTTGAATTTATATCAAATATAATCCTATCACCATCTCAACCATCTTACCATTGTATAGGAGTATAAATATACTAAACACATTTATTTTTAATTTAGAGATAAATTTTTTTAAAAAAATGCACCCCGTAACAAATTTTTCGCGCGCGCGCGCGCGCGCGTAAATGTATCTCTAAAATATTTTATTTTATATATTACTATATTATAAATTGATTTATTTTTATGCATAAATTTTGATAATACAAATAAAAACACAAAACAAAGGTTGTTATATAAACTTTATTCTTATATGAAAATAAAGTTTTATTTTGATACGTACAACATTTTTAGGGCATGAATTTGCGCATGGAATATAATTATATTAAAAGTTCTTAATTGTTTGTGATCATGGAATCACCTTCATGTCGAGCGTTATTATAAATAGAGAAAACTAAACAATAAATTAAAATATTTTATTTCGGCTTAATTTTTTTTTACTCATTTTTCTTTTTTTCTACTTATTTTTTTGATGGACCCGAAAAATTTTCTGAATTACTGGTGCACTTATCAAAACTCATTGAAGAAATAAAATTTAAAAAAAGAATAAACAAAATAAAAAATATTTACCTGAGTTTTTATAATTCAGTTATGGGTATTTTTCCCTTTGCATGATGCAGTCGGCAGACCGTCGACAGCAGTCGTCTTCTCACTCAATTGTTGCAAAAGGCACTCTCCCTTTTCAAAACCACGTGTTTTGCAGGAAAGACAACCTTCAAAGAGCCGATATTTGACCAGAGGTTTTGTTATTTTATGTGTGAGAGACCAATGGACAGCTCAGAGGAGGAGTGAGTGACCAGTGGGGCGGGGTTTTTCCGAATCTGTCCAGCCCTCAGGGGGTGAGGATCCCCTCCATTCGTTAAGGGGGAATCGTATGCAGGGAGAGGTCAGGCGGCATTGGCCTGCCTGAGCCGCACTGGGGGGGAGCGATTGGAGGATCGTGGACTCCTACTTCTTATTTTGAAATTGGGAATGCTGTCTGCGAATGAATGCGGAGTGGTGGGGCTCCCTGCATAAACAGTTGCAATTAATTCACATAATTTTTGCAGATCTCACCTTCAGGAAAGATTGATAGCGTTTGTTTCAAGCGTATTCTCTCTCAATAAATTTTAAATGAGCTTCCTCAAAGTTCTCGGGAGCTGCATTTTGTCATACAACTACTTCAAACTTTATTTGTTTTATCCTCGTTTAGAAATTCGAACTTAGGATGAAAGCATTGTTTTATTATTGCATAATATCATTTTCACCAAATTTCACAAGTACGATTTTCGTACTATATATATATATATATATATATATATATATATATATATATATATATATATATATACAGTGGTGGCAAAAACTGTGGACACTTGGAAAATGGAAATTTTTATGTTTTTGAACTTTGTGTGCTTATAGAAAATGTTACGTTTCCCAAAATGCAAACTTGTATATATCACTTTAAAGAGAATTTATTACTGAATTCAATAAAAAACACAAAATTCAATTATTTGCAATTCAAAAAAAGTTAAACGATAATAGTTATCGATAAACATTAGATAGTGATGATTGCAGTGAGTTATCAGTACTAGTAGAGTACCCTTTATTTTTGATTACAGTTTCACATCGACGTTGCATTGAGCTGACAAGAGTTTTAAGCTCTTCTTTCGTTATTACATGATGCCCGGAAAAAAATTATAACCTCAATTAGTTCCCTTTTAATTGATGGGCGCCTCATTCGGACAAGAGTTTTCAAAACTGTTTCTTATACACTGCAATTACAAGTAGGAATTTTTGTAACAATTTTTAATATTTAGTCAAGAAGCAATGACATCAAATAAAAGAGTAGATTGGACACTTAGAGAAAGAGAGAGATGTCATAATATTGTTTTAAGAGAACGTGGTCTTTTCTTTGTTGAAATTGCAAGACATGTGGGTGGTTCAATGACTACATCTAGAATCCAAAAGTTTTGTTTACGATATCAGGAGACAAATTCAAGAAAAAAACAAAGAAGGAAAAGGCCGAAAAAGGTGCACCACATTTATTGATGACAGAAGAATAAAAAGACTATGTCTCCAAGATAGAATAATGACATCCGTGGCCATCAGAAGGGATCTGAATGATGCTGGTGTTTCTGTTAGTTCAAGACCAATCAGGAGAAGATTAACAGATATTGGACTGAGAGGTAGAATTCCACGAAAAAAGCCTTATCTTAATTTCTAACAACGAAAAAAAAAAAAAAAAAAAAAAGACTACAGTGGGCAAAGGAACACATTTGATGGGCGAAAATATGTAAGGCGTAGAATAGGAGAAGAACGACATCCTGACTGCATTCAAGCAACTGTGAAAAACCCAATTAGTGTTATGATTTGGTCATGCATGTCAGCAGATGATATTGGTCGCCTTCATATCATTTATGGGACACTGAATGCCAGAAAATACATTGACACTATTCTAGAGCCAAAACTACTAACTTCCATCAGAGATCTCTTTCCCAACAATGCTTCGTTTATTTTCCAGCAGGATTCTGCTCCTTGCCACACGGCCAAATTATCGAAAGAGTGGTTTCGCACAAAGAGCATTAAATTGTTGTCATGGCCAGGAAGCAGTCCTGACCTCAATCGTATCGAAAATTTGTGGCACCGTTTGAAAACTCTTGTCCGAATGAGGCACGCATCAAATAAAAAGGAACTAATTGAGGCTATAATTGTTTCATGGCATCATGTAATAATGAATGAAGAGCTTAAAACTCTTGTCAGATCAATGAAACGTCGATGTGAAGCTGTAATCAAAAATAAAGGGTACTCTACTAAGTACTGATAACTCACTGCAATCATCACTATCTAATGTTTATCGATAACTATTATCGTTTAACTTTTTTGTAAAATAATTAAATTTTGTGTTTTGTATTGAATTCAGTAATAAATTCTCTTTCAAATATGATATATACATGTTTGCATTTTGTGAAACATAACGCTTTCTAAGCAAACAAAGTTCAAAAACATAAAAATTTCCAAAAGTGTGCACAATTTTGACCACCACTGTATATATATATATATATATATATATATATATATATATGTATGTATGTATGTATATATATATATATATATATATATATATATATATATATATATATATATATATATATATATATATATATATATATATATGTATGTATGTATATATATATACATATATATATGTATATATATACATACATACATATATATATATATATATATATATATATATATATATATGCAAATTATGTTGTTCAAGAGTAGAGCTTATACACTAATATTAAAATTAAATGATAAAATTAATTTAATTACATAAAATATGACAACTTTCATAAGTTAAATGTGGTTTATTAGAGAGCGCATTTAAGACGATACTATAAGTTAAATTTCATTTAAAGAAGAATGAAGTGAATATTATCCCACTATTTACTTTTTGCAGCCAAGTGATAGGTTAATATTAAATGATTGGTTAACTCGCTTCACGTGAACGAATTGTTAGTGCGATCGCTGTTTTGGGCATGTACGTTTGCGGTGATTCGGAATTCATTTCCTGGTCCTTCGGACTTGGTCCAACAATCCACCACGCGCAAAAAATGATTGTGTTGGAAATCAAACTAAATAAATATATTATTAAAAATATCAGTTACAGAATTGTATCAAAAGATAATAAATATGTTCAATACACGTGCTTACGAATTTTTTTTTTCAAAAGGAGGTGACTTATATTCATATAAATTATATATTTTGTAATGCGCTAGCTTATTATCAGCTGCTGCAAAAATGGATTGCACTTTGTTCTTTTCTTCTTACATAATCTATTAATTTGCTTTACTTTGGAAATTTCAGCTGATTTTTCTTGATTTTAATTCTATATAATTTTTCTTTAAATGATTTCTAAAATCTATGTAAATATTACAAATTTAAGTTTAATATTTATAAATCTACAATAATCATAGACAAATACTACTAATTTAATCATAGACCAACAGAAATTATAGAAATATGATAAAAAATTTTATTTATAGTAATTATAATTAAATAAATTCTTCAATAATTCCAGAAAGATCTGAATTTATTAAAATCTGAAAATAGTTAGTAGTTAGTCATAGTATTTTATTTTAAATATACAAGTGTCTTCACTTAAACATTTCGTAAAAAATTCATAAGTATTTGCTGATTAATTGCACATTTATTCAGGATAAATTACTTCAAGGTTTAATTTATCAGAACATCTTTTTGTGTATAATATATAACTTAATAGATATACTTTGAACTCTGAAATTCATCGATATTAATTTCTTCAGACTTTATGAAGCATTCACATATTACAAAAAGTTCTGTGTTTATAGAATTCCTTTGGCATTTTACAGTGAAGTAATATACATTTATACTGAATTATTTGATACTAAAAGTGTGAGTGCAGTTAAATAATTTTATCTTGATATTCCTTATAAAAAAATTGTGAAAATAAATGCACTCTTTTTTTCTTTTTATGGATGACGAATGTCAAACTGCATTGGCATATGTGTTTACACGCATTTCTTACTGACACTTGGTATTTGTGTTTATTTTCTTTGAATTTTGTTTCTATGCGTCACAACTGGAATTTAGATCTATTTGCTTTACCTTAGAAATTGATAATAACATTGTATGTTCATCTGTACCCAAGATTTTTGAATATTTATTTTACCTGTTTCTCGCCCGTTTCATCCATGTCATTGTGTTTTTCATCAGAGATTCAACAAGAACTTCTACTTCCATCTTTACTCTACAATACATTTTAAAATCACTTTTGGGGAGTTATTGTAGTATTTAATCTAAAGACCAAAATTTTAAATGCTAATCTGATTTTTAGTCCAAGATTTTGCTTTTCATGATCAAAAAGATTTACAACTAAGAACTGCTTCTTACCCCCGTTCCTCTTTCATTATTTTCCATCTGTTGAGGATTGTTTTGCGCCAATAAAGAAAAATGAATTTTACGTTTTAGTAACTTGTATTAAATATATGGATTTATTTTTAAATATTATTAGTATTATTTGGAGAAAAAAAGTGGGGGGGGGGTTCAAAAGTTATCTCGCATATCACACATTCGTATGATTTTTTTTATGGGAACATGAATAAAGCTGTACGGTTTCTGGAAAGGACTATTTGTGCTCATATATATTGTAAGTGCATATAACAACAACTTATTTACGGTTTTCTAGATGGTCATTTAGAACAAATAAGGGAAGAAAAATTCTGGAATGAAGAAATTTAATTGCTCAAGGGTTAAAATTTCACATTTGCTTTTCATAGAAGCAGCCAAGTATTTCAAAGGAGAGCTGAAAACGGAGAAATCAAATCTTGCTCACATCGTATTTTTCCTCCTGCTGAAATGAGAAGTGTTATTTTGGCGGGAAAAATGGCAACAATAATTTCTCCACCCTTCCACTCTGGAAAAGAAACTGTCCAGCTGTTGTTTGTATTTGGTCTAACGTCTCCTCACTTTTCAAAAAGCACGCCGACTCTTTTAAGCGCTTTCTCGCTGTTGACTCAGCTTTAATTAAATAGAGAGCGCTCTCCTCCCAAGAACCACGTTGGAAGAAAGCCTTGTGTGTGGCCGTTACAGGAGGCATTGACTCGCCCGCGATAATCGGTCAGCAGAAAAAGACCGTTGATGACACCGATTTTTATTTTAAATGGCTTTCCTTCATCTTCGAAGAAAGAGCGCTCTCTGAGCAGTGGAGTACTGGCACCAATGCCATCTCCACCTCCCAACACACCTCAAAACATAGAAATAAACCGATGGAATTCTATTTGGCCATTGTAACAATTTCATATTTAAGAAAATATATTTCCCGTTTTAAGTAAAACTATATCCTCTCAAATGAAATGTTTTCATCAATATTTACAATACTTTTAGTTTTAATGATGTTTTACTAAATTGGCTGACAGGCATTTTTTTCTGTATAGTACTAGAAAATATTAAGCAAAATAATTCCTGAAGAATGTTAGACGAATGAAAATTGCTTGTGTAAATTATTGAATAACATATATTTCAATTGATTTCACTGGATTATCTTTTAGAATGTTATCGTAAGAACTGCATTGTGAATAAGGTTAACACTAACTTTGCACACAGTTTGCCATTCAGAAAATCGCTCTATTTATTAACATAGCAGACCTGAGCTGATATATGTTAGTAGATATCAAAATGTTATGTAAATTTATGTATGTGTGTGTGTATATGTAAATTTATGTATGTGTGTGTGTGTATGTAAATTTATGTATGTGTGTATATATATATATATATAACATATATATATAACGTGATGAATAACCTAACAGTCTAAAATTGTTGTAATATATTTAAGTAGTTTAATGTCCACAGTAAAATTTGTCATCTGGGATAAGTTTCATAGCTAGTGGGCCACATTCTCTAGGAGAAAAAAGTGGAAAAATCCCAAGCACGCACCTAACAAACGTGCATGTAGATGAGAGAAGTGTAAGATCCATCTTCTGCTGTTTATCAGAGGATGGGATCGAATTAATAATCTTTCATTCTATAAACCTTAGTCATAACATTAGGTCGCGGTAGGAGCCTTACAATGCCAAACTTAATGCAAGTTGCTTTCTGTAGTTGTGTCATCCACAAAAATCTCAATCATGCACTGAAGGGGTTCACCGTGGTAAGACATCAGCCTTTCAAACAAAAATCGATGGATTCCATCCCAGCCATTCTTGAATTGATGCACAGAGGTGGTGCCAGGGAATCTTCCAGTCTTCCTTCTTTGCGATGCGCGAATACGAACTTCTGTCTATGAAATGTCTTTCTGAAGGGCAATTAAAACGCCTAAAGATGGGCTCCTCTTTCGCGGGGTCAAAAATCATATAGTGAATTATCATGTCATTAATTAGTAACTGCCATAATTAATAAAGCAAGCAATTAGTTTACCAATTCGTAAATTTCGTTATAGAAATGACCACCTGATCCCAACACGAATGAAGCCTTCTTTGCTCAATTACTGAATTTACATTGTCTTCTACATTACCAGCAAGTTTCGTACTGTCAGTATCTTATATTTGATTGCTTACTGCTTTTACATACGAATAAGGTTTTAATGGCAAACCATATACAAATCTCTTTCTCTTTATATAAATATATATATATATGCGTGTGTGTGTTCAAATAAAATTTATTTTATTTCACGACAAAAAATGTTCGTTTCTTTATTATAGCTACACGTAATCATTTCTAATTAATAAGCGTTTCAATATTACTATCAAAAACACTCGCAAAGTATAACAGTTTTCTAAGAGAAGTGTATATTTCACAAATAGAAGACTATTTAAGCTAATTCTTTCCTCTTAAGGACGATACTCGCCCCATGATTGGTTGACAGAAATGATGTCATCCCCATAAATTAATGCGCGGTGACCATTAACTCGCAAATTATTGCTCAAAATATAGGAATTAAAAACATCTCTTGAGCTTGCGGACATTTGGTATTTGGGTCAGAAAAAATAATTTATTTTCGATTATGTTGTTATATAGCAATGATTATGACATGAATTTAAACTCTTTCTGTTTTTTTTCTCTTAAAAACTTGGAAAGCTAACGAAAAGAAATTGCTTAAATTCTTGAAATGCTTTTGAAAATTCCATTCGAAAAACGTTCGAGGCAAATATTTTCAACACCACTGTTTTCATATTGACAATACAAGGTGTCTAAAAATGTTAAACCGTTTTGATGTTTAATAATTCATCATTTGCATAACTACAGAGACATCATTAGGACATCATTTGCTGGAGGAAAGTATTGAATGCTGAGGACTCAAAGATCGGACCAGTTACAATAGCCTAAGTGGGATACATGCCTGGCACAAAACTGACCGCCATCTTAATACTGTCCGTGCCAAAAAACGGCACACACGTGTAAGTATATGCCATAAAGCATTTCGAATCCATTGAACTATTTGTGTGTGTTATCAATTTAAATTTATCTTCATTATTTTATGAATTATTCATTATCAGAATGTGTCCAACATTTTATAAGGACCCGGATATTAGATGCTTTTCTGTAAAGTGACTTCATTGTTATACGGTGAAGACTATTTCATATCACAGCCTTTCATAGTTTTAAGCTTCCATCTGGAAGTAAGTACACATAACCGTTTGTCTCGAGTCAAGTAAAAAAGATAGTATACTGACGCAAAATATTCTTTATACATATATATATATATATATATATATATATATATATATATATATATATATATATATATATATATATATATATTTCTTTAACTAGCTCTTTCAATAGTAGAAAAATATTGAAGTTTTTGGTACTTGTCTTAGCATTTGATTTTTTACTGATATTACATTTTTTTGTAATCTGTAAAATTAGTTCAAAATATCAAAATACCAACACAGATAAAAATGACATATTTTTGATGTCAGGTTAAATTTTGCATGTTTATTAAGTGAAAGAAGGTCTCCAGTACTTATATAAGAATTAGAAAGTAACTTAAAAGTCCAATTAGAAATTTTTTAACTGTTGTAATAATTGACAGCAATGAGCATGTTCATTCAGAATGTTTGCTGTTCTCCTTTGACTTGCTATATTTTTGAATCGTACTGATGAGTACTTAAGGAGTTGTAATACTATAATTTTAATGTTTCATTAAATAAAAAAATCTATTACCAATAATAAAAAATATTTGGTGCCTAAGGTAATAGTGATGTTTGCACCATTTTTTATCTTTTAGTAAAAAGAATCCCCAATAATTTCATTTTTTAGACCCAAGATCTTTCTCTGAAATTACAAAATTGACTGCACTTATGACTTCACAAAGTGCGTCTTAAGTCTGAAAATACTCTTGTAATTCTTGCCTATGCATTCGAAACAGAAAGCTGCATTTCAGCTGATTCTCAATTTATGGACAGATTCACGCCGAAAATCATTTTCAAGTTTGACTTCATGGTTTTCGACAGTATGTTATTGGATTATTTTCTCAGAATATTGAAGAAAATTCGGGAAAATAGTAAATCTTACAGTGAAACAAAGAGATTAACACATTTTATATGATGAAGCAATACATCGCATTAAAAGGTCGCGCATGTGTGTGTGCCTATTATATTTACTATGTGTGTGTAAAAATTAAGAACGGAAATTACTAAAGACGGTAAAATTTTTAGCATATATATATATATATATATATATATATATATATGCTAAAAATTTTACCGTCTTTAGTAATTTTCGTTCTTAATTTTTGTCAAGACTGTGCGATGTGTTTATCCTTGGTTCAATATGAATGAATGCAATCCCATATTTGACGACTTAGTTTGAATATGAATGCAATCCCATATTGAAACTAAGGCGTGCGTGCTATGTCGATGCAGGATAATTGGAAAGGAACATCTGAAGAGAATCTCAGCCACCGAGATGGACGCACAAGGAAAGGCGAGAATTTTTCATGTTTGTGTTTCCTTACAAACACTCGTCACATGAAATATATTTTCTCCGTAGATTTATAAATTGATCTATATGTTGCTAAGCAACGCCACGGTTTTGCTCTATTCGAACACAAGTAAGCGAACATGAAAAGATTCAGAAATCTTTCCCATGTTTTCGAAACATCAACATATGCGAATGGACTATTCCATTACGTGTTCTTATTTATCCCTTTCTAAGGAATTAGTTGAATCTGTAGCATCATGTACAAGTACATTCTAAATTCATGCATTACATCGTTGAACAATCTTGTATATAAACCAATTATAAATGAATCGAGCATTGCGTAACAGCATTATTTTCAAGATAATATCATTATCTTCAAAAGAAATGACGAATTTATAAATTGAAGATTTAGATTTGAAACATTTTTTACTAAATATGTATATAAGTGTTTTAACATTAAATTAACCAATATATTATCACCAGCCAATTGAGAGAACATGAAGTGTAATAAAAACCATTAATTTATTTAAAATATCAACTATACAAAGTCATAAAAATAAATGTTTACAAAATAATAAAACATTAAAAATTTGAGTAAGTCTACGGCATTTATACACAGAATAAATGTACTTTCTTTATAATGTGAAAGCTTTTATAGATTATTTTTTTGAATAATTGCTTGTTTTTGGAAACAGTATTAATTATATGTGATTAATTTCCGTTTTCAGATCATATCATAGATTTCAATCATTCATATTTTCACATTGATTATTTCGCTAGAGTTTAGGAAATGTTTGACACTTTTTTGATATTGAATTATTCATAAAATAATGAAGTATTTAAATTGATATGAGTAATGTTTAAATGGACTTAAAAAGTTTTATAGTGCTTGACTTACACATACGTGCCGTTTGTGGCACGCAGTGTTAAGATGGTAGTCAGTTTTGGACCAGATACAGGCAAAGAGGCTGCTGTGGCTAAAATTTTGCCTTTAAGTCATGAATATTCGACACTTTCACACTTTTTACATCACGTCCTTTACGAAAAGAAAATAATAAGAACTTTTAGTCATTGCGGTTAGGACATCGGCCTTCCCTCCAGAAGGGGTGAATTCGATACCCAATGCCGCCAAAAACCCACCGAGTACATGCGATGTACGTGCTCGCTATATCTGAGGAATCGAAAGTACTGTGTTTGGTCGTTGAGCAGTTACTATGGGAGTAATGGTCTGAAGAACATTTCCTCCCCCTCCTGATTAAAGTGAAAATTGAGAGTTGATCCTGTGAAGGTGGCATCTATCAGAGATGTCTGAGAGTTAAGACGCATTTTGACCTTCGTGGTACTCTGGATAAGCAAAAGACGCACCCTTCAGACTGAATTTCGCAGAGCCGTCGGCTAGCGAGCTTGGCTTATTCAAATGTCATAAGTAACAACAACGAAAGGAAAAAGTTGCATCAAATCGTATCAGATAATCTTGGTGAACAAGGCATTGTGATCAATTCATCTCCTTTTGAAATGGTGACAGCACATGATAAAGAAAAGACATTATACCTTGAAAAGGAAATCGACAGTAATTTACAAAAAAAAAAAAAAAAAAAAAAAAAAAAAATGAAAAACAGACATTCCTATGGAAAAAAAGCAAGAAATCGTTTTCAGAAATTTTTTTATATAAAATATTATGAGTTATTTTATGCATAATTGCCGTATTTTTATTTATATCTTCCATGTTTTACGTATTATTTAGATACCAAAGCGATTCCAATATTTCATAGCCACTCTTTAGCTTGAGCACAATTTCTTCGGCTACCAAACCACCTGATGGAATTTAACTAGATTTTTACTTTTGAGGATTTGAGAAAAAGAATTGCGTGGCAGAAAGAAAGTGTCGCTGCTCAAAGAAATGCAACCACAACAGACATTGTAATACACAAACACACATATGTGGCCTGGAAAACAACCGTCTCATATTCCCGAACATTACCGAGTCGAAAGGTGAATGCTCTGGCTTTCGGGTCAACAGTTCGTGAATTCAATGCTGATCTCGCTTTTTAATATTCGCAGCGGTTCGGACCCCATTTTAAACAGGCCGCGGTGGCCTGTTTGGTTAAAACATCGTTCCATACAACCGATCTGACACTCGAATAGATCGTAGGACTTACTCATGTGTCGAAGGGTGAAAACCCGGAACACTCGTTAGCACCCACCCCATCAGATATGTATGTAGAAGGGCAACATCCATCTCCTGTTGTTCAACAGTAGCGCTTTTCACACTGAAAAACGCTGCGCAATTCCTAGGTGGGGTAAAGTCTAAGGTGGCATAGTAGGTTAGGACGTCGTTTTCTTTATGGGAAGGTAGTGAATTCGAATCCCGGCTTAACCGGAGATTTGTCTTGTTCACTAAAAGTGTCTGGACACGTTAAAACTGGGTGTAGTCGCAATATCTTTCACGAAAAACTATACCTCTGGGAGTGGCAGGCCAGGTATTGGGAGTCTTCTGATTCTCTCTGCTTCAGAATGACGAAGACTCCACCCTGCTGTTTCTATCTAACTGGTAGATACTAACTCAGGAATAGGTACTGGAAAGCATGCTGCTGTAAAAACTCCATTTTAAACTGTGAATCGTTGTCTGATTACCCCTTGTGAGCTCAAAATATCCGTTTATCGACTAACATACTGTACCCAGTCAAATGACCAAAGTGAATTCGTAAATGTTGCCTAACAAGAGACACTTTGAATTTAATTATCAACATTATTCATTCAAATATATATTTCAATTATAACACGAATCGTTAGGGATAAAAATGCCTCATGAATTTCATAGAAGTTATACATTTTGAATGTACTGATAGAAAGCTTACATTTTATTATCAACTATGAAATTTAGATTAAATTTAAAAATAACATAATATGAATTAATAATATGATATTTTAAAATGTCTGCTTTATTTTTAAGGTCATATTTTTATTTAGTTTTAATCATTAATTATAGATGCATTGGTAGCTTTTACACTTTCATTTTCAATTCGAATATTTAAAAACTGATTAAAAATAAATATGATTTCGATAAACATATTTTAAAAAGTCTATGCACAAATATATTTTATCATCTAGCTTTTAGAGTAAATTCTCGTTTAACTTAAGTTAAACATTGAAAGACGCATGAAATTGAAATCTTGGTTCGACAAATGAACATCTTGGTTTGCGGCAAATATTCAAGTTTAGATGAACAGAAGACAGTTTGAAGTTTTTGTATATTTTTCTTGTTTTTGTGTATCCATTTTGCTATTAAAATTTTACCTATGATATGATAGCTTACATTTGTCAGATATTAATTTTTATATAATTTTTTGATTTTAAAATTTCCATTCTAGTCTATCTTTCGATCGATTGGACAAAGATACCTAGAAGAAAGTAGAGTGCATCTTATCGGCAAGCTGGATGTATTTCAAAAAGGAAAAACATGGCTTTAAAAACACCAAGAATGGATTTTATTCTTAGGCAGGCTACCAGATTTAGTTTCTATGAAACGATTCTGGATCCATGGCGAGAAATCAGGAAGAACTGTTCTGTGGTTACTTATGACACTTGGACAAGCCAAGCACGCTGTGCCATTGGCCGTTAAGTCAGTAGGGCGCGTCTTTCGTTTAATAACAGGAGCACCACAAAGTTGAAAATACGACTTTGCTCTAAGCTCCTACGATAGATGGTACCACCAGAGGATCCCACTGTTCTTCCTTGTATGAAGTACAATGGGATCAACTGTCGAATCAAGCCAACATCATCGCGCTGAGTCTTTACATAGCACAATATATAGAAATCCAGACATTCTTGCTCTGAAATTCAGGGAAACGATTGCGCATAAATGCTGGATTCCTAATCGATTCAAATACAAAACAAACGATTCATCAATAGCGAAGTAGCCATTTTTTACCACTCTTTTTTATATTTTGATAAATTTAAAAATGACTCAAAGCTTTTTTAAATTTTTTGTTGCATTTTGTTTCTTTAGTCGGCAACAACATAGTTGCTTTAAATACTATTTACGTTAAGTTTGAATCTATTAGGCTAAAAAACAGACATTATTTTTAAAGTGTTCCCTTTTCAAGTGCTGTGAATTCTGAACTTAAATTTAAAAGAGCACTTGCTGGTTGAATCGAAAGTTGAACAAGTAACTGCATTTGTAATTATTATTGTTCATAAAATTATATTATTGTTCATTATTATTATTATTGTTCATAATATTTTTTTAATATTTATGCTGATCTAAAGAGATAATTTATATTCGATATTTATTGACGACCATTGTTACAGGGCTATACGACCCTATAAAAAAGTATTTAAGCATTTATTTTTTCGAAATTTTTTCAAGAAATTGAATCAACAATAATTATAAAAAAAAAAAAAAAGAAAGAAAGAAAGAAATCAAAGCTTTAAAATAGTATATAATAATGTAAAATAATATAATATAATAATAATAAAAATATAAATATGCTTTGTACCTTTCCTGTTTTACACATTTCAATATAGCCTATATTTTTATTTCACTACTTTTGCCGTTTCCATGAATACTAATGTAAAAAATACAATTTTCAACGAAAAGTTATAAAGAGCAAAAAGAAATTCGCGCCTTACGAGTTACATTCACTTGGAATCTTCTTCAATACTTTTCAGTGAGCAAGCATTTCAGCAATAGCAGTAGCAAGAACTATGCTTACTCACAGACACAGTCTGCAGAGAGCGTCGTCCTCAGTGGTTAAACTTGGGTCCGCACTTGTTGGCCTATCGGAAAGTTTAGTTTCCTCAAAGCTTTTAATTATAGTTATACTATTTACTTTTTATGAAAATCACTATTGAAATAAAACTGTTAAAATTCTCTCAAGACAGTACGCAAAAGATTCTATTCTTGATGTGAAAGGTGCACTTTGTAACTATAGTTCCTTAATAGTTTAGTTCAAAAATAAATTGGAAACTAAAGAACTATCACTTATTCCATAGAAAGAAAAAATGTTGCGAAAAAAAAAGATACTTCTTTTTCGTCACCTTTAAAAGTTTTGATAACTTTTTAGCAACTGCAAATCTTACTATTCCTAGTTTTCAATTATTTACAAAAATGTTTTGAATTTTTTTTTCCATTTTAATTAATTAACTCAAGACATTTCAGTAAGTTATGTTTGTCTACATCTGAAATTAAAAAAAATTAATTTTTTCCTCCGTCAGCAAGTTAATATTTTTATTACAAAATAAAAAAATCTTTATTCAATCTTACATTTCAAATCATAGTGTGTGAAATCAAGAAATATCAATAAGTAAGTTCTAATTTGATATTTTTTTATTTTGAGTTAAAGAATAAAGTAAAAAAAAAAAAAAAAAAAAAAATTAAAGTTAAATCAATTCACTCTTATTTTATTTTTACATGGGGTTGAAAATCATATTGATTAACACTAACCTTGGATATTTTAATAACCGTGAGAATGGTTTGTTTTTATATTTGTTCGAAAATCAGAATTAAAGACAAATGATGATTCGTGCATAATGTTTTGTTACAAAAATTCAAATGTAATTATTTCACTAGAAATTAATACCTCATAAAATCTTGCTATTTTAAATCGTAGAAATATTAATAGTATTTCATCACAAAGCTTTACAGAATATATTCAGCATAAAATATTTATTATTGGTTATAAAAGATTCAAACTAGTTATCTTCGGTAAAAACTTACACCTAAATGGAAAGAAAATTTAATTTTTCAAAGAACTAAATTATTATTTTTTACTTAAGAAAACAATAATCACATAACCTATTGCTATTTTTTTAAAAATCTAATCAATTAAGCAATATTATTTGATTTTTTTTATTCAGTGTTTTTAGAATAACAGATAACTTTTAAGCGTCAAAAAGTAAGAAAGAATTTAATAATACAAAATCAAAAAAAATAAAATATACCCCATAGTAAAAATTTGGTTAAATTCATATCATTTGAATAAAATTAACAAAAATTATATAAGGGTAACAGTTATCGAGTAGCGTATTGGATTATATGGATTGTCTGAAGATTCGATACATTGTATCATATTCTTAACGGTGATTATATTTGTCTACCTTGATTTCCAAATTTATAAATAGAATATAATCTTTCATCGTAAAAGTAAACAGAAAAGGAGGTCAATTCAATGTTAAATAAAATTAAGAGATCAGCTACTTTTTATCTATTTCTGATAAGGAAGTTAATATTCCATAATACTTGATAATAATTTTTTTCGCTTGCTTAAAGTTCAACAATTGTTCAAAAATAAGCAATAAAATGTATATACGATTTTATTTTTTTAAAAATGATTATATTTAGTCTATTTTTCAAGTAATTAATATTTGATAGAAATTAAAATTTATTACACGTTTCCTTCCACTATGTTTTATGTTTACAATGTATATATTCCTCAACAGATGGCAGCACAACTTACAGAAAAATTTTGAAGTTAAAACTTTGAAAATAGTTGGGGTATATGATATAAAATTTATTTTATATAACTTAATTTCATGCATTATTTTATAGCTTCCTCAAACCTATTTATTTGAATGCACAGATATGCGATCAATAAACATTTGTTAATATTTGCTTATCTTGGTAAGTTAGATTTTTAAACACAGCTAAATATTTTGCATAGAATTTTATATTCAATTCATAAAATAAAGGTTTAAAAAAAAAAACGGTTCAGAAAACTATCACTATCATACAAATAAATTTTAATTGTAAGAAAAAAAACCAAGTTTCTGTAATTATAAAAAATTTATTTTTACGCAACATATGCGTTTCTAGACTTCCATATTTTTTTTTTTTTTTTTTTTCATATACTGTACAAAGACTGTTCTGAGCAATTTTGCGACAATTATTTCATCTTAATCAACCCTTATTAATAAAATGAAAATGCATACATAAAGAAATAAGAGTACTGGAAAAATATATTTTGTAAAATAGTAATATTATGAAATAAGTAAAAATCTTAGCTTATTTCACAATTTTACTTTACTTTTTAATTTATTTTATATAACTCAAATCAGTTTGTATATATATATATATATATATATATATATATATATATATATATATATATATATATATATATATATGAATAGATTTTAGGTAATTAGTTTGGGATCAGAAGATCAGAAAATTATTTTACAATCACTATTGATTGCAAAATTACTTTTCTTTTCAGTGAAATTTAAAAAAAAATTATTAGTATAATTAATTTTAGCTTTAAAAACAAATTTTTTTCGAAAAACTTTTTTCATACAAGATAATTTTTTTATTTAGTCATAGTTTAAAAACAATGTATGGCGACTGCAAACGAAAAATAAATAGTATTTCATTACTTGGGAAGTAACAAATCTTTATGTTCATACCTAATTCATTAAGGTGTTTATTAAAATTTTCATAAAATATTCTTAATCTAAGCAATAACCAGCAATGTTTCAGATATTTTTATACGTACTTATTTTAATTTAGATGAATATCTAAATAGCTTATATCATTTAACTATGAATTAATAATATTAGTCACTTTTTTGTCATCTACTGTTTCGCGTAGTTAAAAATCTTATTGAATTTCACAATTTTTTTCAGAAATGTTTGAGTAGCGTAATGATTACAAAGTAATAAATAAATAAAAACGAAAACGCGTATAGAAACATAAAAATTAATTCGATTCCTGATACTTTTAAAAATAGAATCATTCTTAATATACTTAGTAGATGGCAGCACTACACCAATACATTTTAGCAATAATTTTATTTCTCTCTCTCTCTCTCTCTCTCTCTTCAGTGTAAATAAAAATGTTTTACTTTAACTATTCCAAACCTTAATTTTTCAGTATTTGAAATAAAGACGCTTCCGAATAACTCGTTATTATTTTTAATAAAGTGTGTGTGTGTTAACACACTTTATAAAATATTCACGTCTAAAGAAAGTCATGCCAACTGTTTATCAGTTGAGATACAGAAAGCAAGTTACCAATTAACAATAAAGTTATAATTAACAACTGGCAAATTAAAATTGTAAGAAAAAGTTTAAAATAAATAAATTTATTAGACTATAGAAAATACACTATAGAAAATTTTGATTTTAGATAAATGGGCATTTGCTGATTTTTGAAACATAAATTTAAAATAGTTAAGTCATTAACTGTGAGCATTTACATTACCATTTTATGAAATAATTTTATGCATTCAGGTCATCACATCGTACAAAGAAGTGCTGTTATATTCTTTGGATATTGTTCAACAATATTAATCACACGATATTTAAGGTAAAAAAAAAATAATTATATTTAAAATTTTTATCAATTTGAGAAAATTTCTTTTCATGATGGCAATTAAATTGCTGCATTAAAGAAATTTTTGTAAACATAAATTCATTTGTTTAAAATGAAATATTAAGTTACTAACTAATTCATTTTTTGAGTAACTGCTGAATAATATTTTTTAGTTGGTACTCTTTAAGTAATTCAAAGAAGCATTTTATGTTACACGAGACGAAATAGTTTAATATAATATCCAATAAGAAAATTACAGTATATATCAATGTTAATTAAACACACACACACACACACACATATATATATATATTAGAAATTTAAATTTTATTGCGATTCACTCAATTTTACTAATGATTCAAATGATTTTGAACATTATTCTAAAAATAATTTTTAGCAGATATCTATGAAAATTAATTACATTTAAATTGAAATGAGAATTGTAAATGAACAAAAAATAAACATATTGTTTAAAAAAATTCGTATGAAAAGGGTTATTTATAAGTTGAAATTATAGTTAATACTAAACTTCATTTTAACAAAAAATCGTATATGATAATGAAAACTATATGATAAGATTTTTATCAAATATTTTAATAGTGTAAAAGTTAATCATTTATATTTCCAGTTTTACAAATCGCCCATTACAACCTAACAGAGCTTTGTTTTAATAAAAGCCAAATTTAAAAAAATTGAACTGCATGCTAATATATTATAAAAATTTAAATGAAATAAATTTCAATACAACACATTTATTTTAATATAACATACAATACGCACTTTGAAAACTTTCTTTTACTTTCCTTGCTAATGGCGAGCAAATATATATACATATATCAGTGGCGTGCGGTTGGTTTTCATGTAGGGTGTGCAGAAAACAATAACAGCAATAATAATAAAACCATAAAAAAGGTAAATTAAGCTCCTCTTTAACTTTTTATTATTCATTTGTACACAAAATCCACACGTCTATCTGTATTACTAACAAATTCACCAATAACACGATCAAAAAACTCTGGTTTTGACTGTAATAAGTGTAACATTTTTCTATTGTTATTAGAGATAAATTGCTTAATTTATGCTGGCTCAATGTATTGCGTGCTTAATTTTTTACTCTTTTCAAAGCTGAAAATGATCTCTCCACCGAAGCAGTTGAAAATGGAATTGTACAAAGTAAATGTGCCAATTTATTTATTTCGCTTAGGGAAAATCATTCAGCATTATAAGCTGAATAAGTTTTGATAAATTCATTTCGTGGTATGACTCACTACGATAATGAACGCATAACTCATTGGTTAACTTTATAAAATCGGGAATGTTTTGCATAAGCGTTGTTTAACGAATGAAGGCATTCATCCGGAAATTTACTTTGATATTTCTTTAAAAAAACTAAAATTCAACAGTCCAAATAATTTGAGAGAATTTAATTTTTTAAAACGGACATCTAACTGACTGTGAATAGTTTCCATTATTTCATAATATAAATTTTTGAAATGTTGGTCTCCACTTGAGTTTTGTAAATTTACACGACGTTTTCTTAAATTTGTGGGACCCACTACAGACATAGTTTCTTCATGAACTTCAAATGCAACAGAAATTCGCTTATTTTGAATTGCACCATTTACTTTCTCTACTGCCAGCCAACTTTTCTAGTGGTCAGCGTGCCTGACTACGGTTAGGGAGGTCCTGGATTCGAAACCCGGTTCAAGCATGGATGTACTTTCTCTCTGTCTCCTGTTTTTATCCTTTCCTTGTGTGTGAATGGTTGCCTTCCATATAAACGGGTCCCTATGTAATTGTACTGAATAAGTCAGACTCCACACTAAATACGGTTCAGTTGGAAAAGTGAAGCAGCGCACCCCAATTTGCCGGACTATCTGGCAGACGAGAACAACAACTTCCTCTACTTTTTGACTAGAATATGCTGTATCTAAGTTTTTTTTATCTTTTTGTAAAATATTAAATAAAGCATCAGATAACTAAGCACTTTGGCAAAAATATTTAGGACAAAATTATCTTTGCAATATTAATTGTATCGTTATCCCCAGCCTTCTGGATTCTCAATAATATGTTCAAATAAATCAGACTGGCCTTGCCTTTCACTTTGTATGGTATTTACCAAACAAGAGGAATAATTCCACCGTGTTGTAGCTAATTTTAAAAAATTTTTTTAATAATTTAATTTACAGCATGCTTTTTTTTTCTTTTGTAGACACCGAAACAAAATGTGGATATGCCCGAAGCTGTTGCCAAAAGTAATTTACAATCTATTATAAACAATACACATTGCGACAGAACTAAATGAAGAACATGTGTGCAACAATGCACAAACACAGCTTCTGGGAAAATGTCTTTTACTTTTTTCTGCGTCCCATTCAACGCTTCTGCCATGATAGCCGCCCCATTGAACGTTTGAGCAATCAGTTTGTTCTAACACCCCAAATCAAAATCGTTTCTCGCACAACATTACGCAAAGCTTCCGCTGAATGATCACCACTAACATCTTTTTTTTTTTAAAAAAAAAAAAAAAAAAAAAAAAAAAAAAAATTTTTACTGGTGCACTACAATTATTAACATTTCGTAGCACAACACATCATGGCGATTTGTGAGCTATGTCAGATGTTTCATCCATCATAATAGCAACGAATAGCATAATAGTAAAATTTCTAATTTCAAAAATTACGATATTTTTTTATCGATGCAATAATATCATTTTCTATTCTATTAGAGGTTCTAGAAAATACAGTTGCAGTCCTTAGATGGGTTGCTAAAATGTCATCATATTTATTAATTAAATTTATATTAATTCTATATAATTTCCTCGATTAAGGGAATTTATATTCTTATTGTGTCCACGAAATGCATCTTTTTGTTTTGCTAAGCAACAAAATCTATTTATCTCTTGAGAATATTTCTATTTTTAGTTACTTTTTCATTGCATTGAACAATCGAGGAAGCTTTTTTCTTCTGCATTTATGGGAGATTATGTTTTTTCATGTTTCGTTGCAGCTTCGTGGAAATGATTTAAATCACTGTAGCCTCCTTATCTTGCCCAAATATTCTCATCCTTTTTAATAACAACAAAAAGTAAGCACGCCCAACTAAACAACTTACTCAATTCATTACAACCATTTAAAATTTTCCAATATAGATTTTTGAAAATGTCATACACACTGTTGTCCTTTAATTTTAACGTTTTGCGATAGAATAATATCCGGCAATGGTCTGCTTAATTTCGCTGCTTCGTTTTTTGCAGTAACGTCTCCTCTCGAAAATGGATTTTCCAATAAATCTTTAATTATATAGACATCAGAGCTCTCCATTCTGAAATGTGTTATTTATTATAAATATAAATTTAAAATATACAATAAATAAAATATATACCTACGAATAGTCGAGGTATAAGTATAAAAATAGCTAAATTTATGAAAATTTTAATAGCACTGAAGCAAAAATCATGTTATATAGTGTCATATCGCGGCGAAAAAGCAACGCTTCAGGCTTCGACGAGAAACTTATATTTTCAGCAAACGTAGCGCCACATGGCCGCCGCCGATGCAGTGTCTCTTGTGGATGCTCACTGGTGCCGACAAACCGAGCGTCTATTCCACGAGCAGAGGATTTCACTGCACGCTGGAACAATAGAACGAACTCTTTCTTGTTCAATCAGTGGGTTAAATTATATTTATTAAATTAATAAATAATTTATTTTATTAAATTATTATAAATATAATTATATTTATTAAATTAATATATATATATATATATATATATATATATATATACATATATATATATATAATTTAATCCACATCAACAATTAATTGCTTTTAACATTTGGAAATCATATATTCTGCGAAAAACATCGTGACAATTTTTGAAAACAAAACCAGGGATATGGTGTTACAAGACATAATGAATGGTAAAATTTGAACTGTTCTGTTAAAATTCGTTTCTTTTTTGCCAAACCAAACAATATTATTTTTCAGCGAATAAATTAATAAATAAATTATAAAACATCACCGAGAAATTACTTTACCCCACTAAAGCATTGCCCTTCATATCGATGAAATACCTCTTTCATATTGCCATGGAAACGAAATTATATAAATTCAAACATTAATCGTCTGCAAAATCGTATGGCCAGTTAATCAGTTAAAAAAAACCAAAACCGCTTCAGCACGTAAGCCCCCGCTCTAATATACAACGCTTAATAAACCGTACCTTGGGATGAATCTGAATGCCAAATGCAGGAAAAATAGATGCACTTGCCACAGTGCTATAGTATGCCGTGCTTCTCTAGTAGCCTATACATTATAAAGCCTGATTTTCTATTAGTGCGCCGTGCGTACACATCAAAACTTCCTATTTTCGTTTGCTTTTGAATGCGCTATGTGGTGCAGCACCTAGAACCACTCACTGCGGAAATACAAACAAGCAAATCAAAAAAAAGAATATAATATTTTTGTGAATACATTATAAATAATATTTATTACCTATATCTTCTACCCATCTTAATATACCATACAAAGGTAGGTAGATATGGGTGCAGATAATTATTTGCTCTCATAATTTTGCCAAGTGTGTACAGTGCACACCCTGCACAGAAGAACCGCACGCCACTGATTATATATATATATATATATATATATATATATATATATATAGTATTGAAATTTATTTTGGCTAATTCTTATATTTTGTCAATCAAGAGAAATCTAGTGAATAGAACACAGTTAAAAGAACTGAAGTATTTCTAATGGTATTTTGTTAGTTTTGTTAGTTCTTTTTTATAGTTTATAAGATTTTTTTTTTTTTTTGCGAAAAAGTTTACAGGAAACTTTTACTTCAATTATAACAAATAAGTTCTGTATTTGCGGAGAAAATAAATGTATTTTAATTAAAAAGTTGGTATGCCGCATAGATGTAATTAGAATCAAAGTAATTTTCTAACACAAATAATAGGAAAACGAAGCTCTGAGTGCTGTAGCTTAATTTTTGAAAATTTAGATTTTCCGAACAAAAAGAGTATAAGTTATATATTACTATTTATAATAAAATTAAATCAGGAATTTTTAAAATTTACATTAAGAAGAAGGTCATTTTCACCAAAAGACAATACATTTATAAAAATAAGCATACGCATGCATGCATTATTTAAGTTTTGACTTGTTCCAATATATTTCGAGATTCAAGCTTATTTATTAATAAACCACTAGAAATATTAACATTGATTATAAATTTACTAAAATGTTTAAAATGATCAAAAATACATATTAACAATTCCAGAAAATGTATATTTATTTCTGATCCTTTCAAGAAATTCATATTAAGTTCTGATTTTTCCTCTTAAACGTCTTATTACATGTACAAAACAAAATCAAGCTAAAATTCAAGCCACAAAATCTGTTCTTCTATTTAATGTTTCGTATATAAGAGTGGTAATCTAAAAGGCATTAAAACATTCCGAGACGGAATTATTTTCATTATTAGATACTAAAGAACACGCAAAGCAAAACAAGATCGAGTTTACGTTTTTTGAAGGTGAACTTTACTTCGAATTACTACAATTCTTTAAGTATAGGCTCTAAAAAAATAAGGTTGGAAATGATGTTTGCTTCAATAATGTTCAAAGTGATCTAAAATAAAAGAATCGCATCTTTCTGTTGAGCATCGTTTTAAACTGAAAGGGAATATTCTATACCGATGTAGTTTTTACTTGAAAGAGGAAGCAGCTAATAATTTTACTTTTATACTTCGTTCTAAAAAGGAAAAAACCTTACTATTGAATTTTTTTCAAAATCTGTTTTAGAAGTTAATATTTTTTGTATAGAAATAACATTAAACTGAACACAAAGAAGTCATTTTTTAAAATTCTTTTGTGTTCATAACTGGCATATTTTACTTAGTAACAGCTTGAAAAAAAAATAGGAATCATTTTTAGCAACATTTTAATTTCACTTCATAATAGGAAACAGGAGAAAATAAATTAACTAAATATCTAATATTAATTTTGTATACAAAAATTAATTTTTTTTCAAATGAGTATTCTGTTCTTCAAGGTGCTTATTGTAACCAATGATTGAATAAAGCAATTTGCTCAGATGCACTCCAAAATATCTCCTTTACCTACAACCTTTTTATAAGAAGATAAGTAAGTTAAATTCCGTTCTAACGGACAGCGAAACTGAAAATTGTGCAAGAAATCTAGTTCATAGATGTCGCAGTTCAGGGCGGGGAAATCTTCTTTTTAGAGAGAATTTTACTATTCAAGAATTTAATCATTCTTTGAACACACTTGATCCATCGGAATCAATAAATAATACTTATGGCCTGGTGACCTCTAGACTTGGTGTCTGCTGGAGATTTCCAACTTGTCTTGGAAGACTTCCCCAAGATTGGAGTAAAGCCATAATTATTTCTATAAGGAAACCAAATCAGCGAACTAATGCTACTGAAAGCAATTGGCCTATTGCTTTAACTAACTCATCTAGTAAAAGCTAAAGGATAATATATTATTTTGGAAAAGCTTACTTTTTATCTTAACTCAAATGAAATGTTCCCAATCGCATAATATGGTTTAAGAAAGGGACACCGAATCAAATTTTATTTTTTGGAAAGGGAGGCGGTGACTCTGATACCATCACGTGATACAATGGCAGGATTTTCTGATGGAGAAACTCGCCAAGCTTTGCAACACCTTCAGAGTAAAAGACGCAAATAGCTCTCTCTGTCTTGTGGAGTTATGGTTTCTTGAAAGATCGAAAGTTAAGGACACTTTGTCTAAAACCCTTAAATTCATCAGGGTCTCCCGCAGGGTTCAGAATTGAACACCCTCCTTTTCTCTTCTCTATACATTGCAGGGACCGAGAAAGCTATTTCCAGACGGTGCGAGGTTGGTCTGTTTGCTGCTGATATTGTCCTTTGCAGCTCCAACGCTGATATTGGTTATTTTGAAGCCACCCTCTCTGCGGTACTGAATTTTAATGTTTATAAAACAGCCACTAGCTTCTTTACACAATAGATTGTACTATATACAGCCCAAAATCACAATGGAAGGCAAACTTCTGCCTTTGAAAAACATTCTAAATAGCTGTGTTACGATTTGGAACCAGAAATCCTGAGCAACAAACTATTGATTGCCAAGTAAATAAAAGCAGGAAGAGATTGGACTTAATGAAGTTTGCTATTGGAAGGGATGCACTCTCACTTCCTTCATTAGTTCTATTTTGTTTCTCAAATTTATTTTTGTGCATCTTCTACTAATTTACTAAGATCGGTGTGAGTTAAGTAGAAAGCTGAATCATGAAAAAAACATTAATTCCATTTTTTAACAATATGATAGCCTTAGCATTGAATAAAGTAAAATGTCCACTGTCAAACTTGAATCATCCATTAGAAAAATAAGGTTCAAATTCACCTTCTGCAAATAAAGGTCAAATGTTAAGCTTATATGTCTTCAATTGAATAAGGGTCAAAGTTGCCCTCTATAAATGAAGGGAAATATTCAATAATGACCAAAAAATAATTTAATAATTTTAGGACTCTTTTGATCGCCTAAAATGTCAAATGATTGCACTTACCCACTTTAGCAGATAACTTAAGGGTTAAAGATTTTATAAGGCCTGGTAATGTTCACCATATGAATTGGATTTTGGGAGAACTTTCCATAAATGCTGGACCGTACTCAAATGTCGCATAAAAGAAACTTAAAAAACTTTCAAGCACTCACACCCAACAGAAGTGTGTGCAGAAGACAAAAACGCAACACACATTTTTAATTACTCAACAAAGGCTGACATCGAGCCCGAGATTCTTCACATTAAGGCCACTAGGCCAAGGTGAGACCAAACTACTTCCTTAAAAAAATTTCAGAAATATGTCAAAATTAATTGACAAAAAAAAATCTATTGGCGACAACAAGGCATCAGTCTTAAGATTTAAAAGAGATCGTTTACAAATATTAGAATTATTAATTTAAAATTCTATTATTTAATAAAATTTTTGCCAAACTGAGTATTACGGTCTCACCTTGCAGAGCGCGAAATCTCGACAATGTCCTATGTCGCGAGGCACGAAAAGTCGCCAAATCTAGCTCTTGTTTACATCACCAAATTTATTCGCCAACAATTTACCAAAAGTGATTAGTCGCCAAATGTGTTTCTCCGTGAATGTATCCCCGGATTTTCATGGTGTCTCCCCGTAATGTCTCGGAGGATGCCATCCCTCAATCCTGCTTTGAGATGCAGGCTATGAATTTGCGAGATATATTTCGTTTGAATGATAAAGGTCATCAAAGCTCAAAGGTCATCCATCAATTGTCAACTACAAACGTGGGAAAAGCTTACTCATTCATGTGAATTTTTCGAGTGAATGTGAAAATTTCGCCATTTTCATGTAGCAAGGCATTGTATTCGTCGGGTTAGTACTTACTTGATGCTTATATTATTCAAAATCAATCGAGTTTTGAGATGAAGGCTATGAATTTGCGATATATATTTCGTTTGAGTGATAATAGTGAGAAAGAAGTTATTATGTGGTGTATGAATGTTGGTTTAACAATTTTTTAGTGTAATATTGATTTGTATCTTTCTATTTAAAATTACTGGATTTATCAAAAATATTTTACCAAATAAATAAATAAATATTAATTTTGAATTTAATTTATAGTGTAAAAAATATTTTTAGTGAAATCATAAGATTTACTTTTATGTAATATTGATTTGTATCATTTTATTTAAAAGACGATTACTATTCTAATTTAATGTTACACTGAGCAATTTTAATTGAACGCTTATAATGATTGCTATTTATGTTTTCTTATTTTAGTAATTTCAAATCGGGAGATTCTACTGCCGCCGTTTGCGTTACTATTCTTATTTCAGCGCTTCGGAGGGTTGAAACTCCCGCCGTTTTTTACGTCGATTCCACTTCGATTGGCACCCTTTTTGGGTTGCCAATCAATTTCCACAACGCCAGTCTCAGGTGCTTGGCGAAAACATTTTTCGCTAAGTTCACCTAGTTGAGACCGTAATACTCAGTTTAACCAAATTTTAAAAAATTTATATCGTCCTTGTTGTTTTAAACTAATTATAAAGTGGATGTTTTTCCTTGTCGTTTTCATTTTGTTTTTTCTTCTGTTCTATTGTCAACGTGTTAATGGCTTGAATCCATGGGAAACGGCTTCTCAAATCGATGCTTTGGTCTTCATACATTTTATGAACAAAATGAACTTCGACACTATTCTCAGACATTCGATAGTGAACTTTGCCTTGCTTGCTGCCTCTCGAAGAATACGATGGAAGAAAGGCAGCAACTTTATTGACAAATTGGATTGACGACGCCATCTCCTTACGATTGGATGCAGATGAAACATTCTCTGACGTAATATATATTTTAAACCAATGAAAATTGTTTTCAAGCGGCGTATTCATGATCTCAATAATGGAACGGAAAGACAGTCACTTTATATTTAAAAAAAACTTTAAATTTGAAACTTTGAATTATCATGCTAATATTTTTAGCATTCACCTCTATCATGCTCTGTACTGTTATATTTTATTTGATATTGCTATTTCTTATTATGTACTTGTTATATTTTTACGTATCTTATTACTATATCTCACATTATATTCTCTATATTATTATAGCTTGTGATAAATGGTTATAAATACTTAAAGTACTAAAAATTGTCCATAATTGAAAAAGATAATTGTTGTACATTATTAAAAAGACTATTATTATTTGAAACATAGTTAATATATTAATTTTATTATTTTACTTATAGCATATTTGATACAATAAAAGTATATATTAAAACATCTAAAATTATCTAAATCTATGTTAACACTTTTACTTAATTTAATGACATTTTGAAATAAGGCGTGATAAATTGGTTGAGGTAAATGTTCCCGAAACCGGGAAGGTAGTGAGTTCTATAAGGACACCGACTAAGTCGAAATCCTGTCCTGTTTACGAATGTCGTCTGAAGCCCGTAATATATTTCGTGTCTGCTAGGTTTTGAAAGTGAATTGATTGTGCGGGGGTGGTAGGCCATGACTGGAGATCGTGTGTTTTGCCCCTATTTCTCGACTACAAAGATCCACTTGTTTTCGGGGCATAATGGGGGGGGGGCTATTACGCAAGTTGTTATCACTTTCAATCGTTGTAGAGGCAGTAAGTTCGAATATACGAAATATTAGACAAGAAGACAAATAATCAAATTATCTAATAAATTTAAAAATTAAACAATGAGTACTAAAAAGAGGAATTTATAATTTTTTTTGCATATTTTAAATTTAGCAATTGAAAATAACAGTAGTGAAATTAAAATAGAATTATTTTCACAAAATAAATGGAATGATATTATACTTATATCCATATATGATCTTATTTATTTACCATGGAACATGAAGTCATATTTTACTCTGAAAAGCAAAATTTATACAAATCAAATTAAAACCTGAATTTAAACATTGTTGGTATACAAATAAGCAATACCAAAAGTGGCACAATCTTATTCAATATTCAGAGGCAGACTCACTAAAAGTACTCATTTTGGGAGCCAAGCACAGTTGACACCAGAAAATAAATGACTGGCGCATTCTCTCGAAAATTTCCGACACTGTTAATTCTTTCTGCTGCAACCATGAGTCTTTCACAAAATCTTTAGACAAATCCACAGGTGTTTCGTACACAACCTTGGAAATGAAGATGTTTAATATGCGAGGTTGAAGGCGACGTAACCAAAGATTTCATCAACCTCCAGCGGAAGTCGAGTGGATAAATGTCCGCAGAGCGAAAAGGTCAGGCCGCATGTCCGACTCTTTGCACTTGACAAGCGCCATTTAGGAAATACTGGAATGTGTTGGTTGCGCTCGAACACCATCGTGCACAACCACGTGCATCCCTGAATCCGAGCAAATATGGAATGCATTCGTTCTAAGAAGGTTCCATCGTTGAATAAATTGATAGAAATGTAAGAGTTAACCATGTAATTACCAAGAAACCTCAACAAATTGTAATGGAAAATTTTTGCTGAGTTTACGATGAGGCCCATCAACACGTTAGACTAACACTTGGGAATTAGTCTAACGTGTTAATGTACTTGTTGAAAATGCTTTCGCTAGGAAGCAGTGCTTCATCATTGTATAATAACGACGAAGGAAATCGTGCATTGTTATTCCTCATATCAAACATTCTTTGTGTACAAACTCTTGATTAGAAATAAAAATTCCAAAAATGCATAAGAAAAGAGGGGAAAAACCGAGAAGACTTATTTCAGTCGAATGTGAAAAAGAAAGAGAGACAGAGAAGAAAAGAAGAAATGGTGAGAATGAAAGAAAGATAGATTAAAATAATTGATACATTGACTATAGATTCGCTTGCATTTCATTAAAATATTTTTGAAAATCAGGATTTAAGTATGAAAATGTTTAGAATGATTCATCACCAGAAAACATTTAAAAAACTTAGGAAAAATAATCCTCTTGAAAAAAAGTTTCATCTAGTTAAAACATATAAAACTTCTTCATTAACTGTACATTACTAAGGAAACCCCGAGAACACAGTTGATGGCAAAAAGCAGGACTCTGGTAACAATTCATTAAATAAAGAGCGCTAACTCCTTTCGCCTGACGAAGAAAATCCGCGACACATTCTGGAATGAGGCATATTTTCCGGAGAGAGCATTTTTTTAATCACGCTGTCAGGCAACCCGCATTAACGAAAAAATAGATAGAAAAAATAATCCATCAGGAGCTATCCAAGAAATCAAACAATAACAGCAAGGCGTGAAGAAGGTGGAAATAAAGAAAGATGGGAAAAAACTTTTTGCGGCGCAGTTGATTCTGCGGTACAAAAGACAAGCACTGCTGGAAGGGGATAACTGCTAACTAGAGCGCCTTCGCTTTGACACGCTGCCTCCGCAGATTAACCTAGATCATCAAATGAAGGTAATCCGTTGCGGTCTCCCTCCCTCCCCCCCCTTTTTTTTTTTATCTTCCTGGAGTTCTTTGAGGGGCAGCTTGCGGGCGGAGAAACTTTATTCTTAATCCCGAACTGAAGTGCGATGAAAGATTCGGGATTGGACGCTTTAATTAAAGTGAAGGGATCGCTTCATCTGTGGCAGGGATAACACGGCACCACGGGAAATGAATGTAGAGAGAAAAGTTATTTCGGAGAGCCAAATAAAAAATAAATAAATAAAACACGATGAAAATGCCATTCCATGCACTGCAGAGCTCTCTTATCTCTTATCCTCTTTGTAATAAGCAACTAGATTCGATGCAGCTTCATTATTTAGAAGACCTGTTTGCTCTCAATGGAAAATGTATGGCCATTATTTGTTGAATGCAATGGATCGATTTCTTAAAAAAGATTGAAAAAAAAAATTCTCGAGTTGTTTCCCTTTTTTGCAGAAGCTTCGGTGCAACTTCATGAGTTAAACACCTGTTGTGACAATATGAAAAAATGTGTAGTTATTGTGTGGAAGGTAATGGAATGATTTCTAGAAAAAAAAAGAATAAAAAAAGAATATATTTTTAAAGGCTACTAAAAATGCGCCCTTTTTCAAAAGGGAAGAAAACTAGTTTTCAAATCCGACGCTGTCTGGACTGTTATTGCTTACGTAACGGAGATGTTGCCCAAAGAAATCAACACTTTATGGTATATCTATATCTATATATATTTATTACAATAACAAAAAACACATATAACCAATAATTATAACTTTTGACATGAAAGAAATTCCTTTAAGAAACTATCTTCAAATAAATTTGATTTCTGAAATGCGTTGCTTGTATATTCTCTTGTTTCAATTCTAAATTTAAAAATGAAACAAAAATTGTGAAGAATGGCGATATTACTAAAATTTTTTACGATAGTATTGAATATAAATTAACAGGAAATACTTAAAAAGCATGTACAATGTTTAATTTGTACGTGAGTTGATAACAGTTATAATGGATTTCAATATGTAAATAAACTTTTTTAAATACAAGCATTCAATTATTTAGCATAGAAACTCAATAAAAAGTGCGAGGATTTTTTTGATGAACAGACAGTAAATCTAATGTACATGTAAAAAAAAAAGTTTTTTAACTTTAAACATGTTACACAAGTTAATTTATAATACAAAGTGTGAAAAGATTACGAAGAATAAGAATGACTTAATCATTTGATTAATAGTTTTCAGATAAAAATTTTTTTTAACATAAAATGGTTGTTTCTTTCGTTCCACTTGAGATCATATCTACATCCTTTATTACAATTCTCATTGGTTTAAAATATCCATGACGTCAGATAACATTTCATTAACTTCACATTGTTGTCCTCAATCCAACTTGTCGTCACTGCCTGCCATAAAAACGCTTTCTTCGAGCGGCAGCAAACAAGGCGAAGTTCACCATGTGAAGTTGTGAGAATGGTGTTGAAGTTTATTTTGTTAATAATAATAATAAAAGCAATTTCCGACATAAAAACCAAAGCATCGGTTTGAGAAGCCGTTTTTCCATTGATTCAAGCCCTTAACACGTTGACAATCGAACAGCAGCAAAAACAAAATGAGAAAGAGAAGACAAAACGTTCATTTATGGTTAGTTTAAATCGGTAAGTATGATTCAAATTTTAAAAATTTCATTAAATAATGGAATTTTAAATTAATAATTGCAATATTTGTAATCAATCTCTTTGAAATCTTAAGGATCTTAATGGATGCCTTCATTGCGCCAACAGTAATAATTTTATTTTGTGAAGCTTATTTCTTGTCTCGCGCACAAATAAATAGATCTTTCTATTCATCCTGTGATTTATATTTCTTGAATGTTTTTCACGAAGGCAGGACATGTGAATATTTCTCTGTTTTTTCTGATAGGTTTCCAGTTTTTGTTCCCGACCTGAGCATTATGTGCCTTTTGTTGTTGATATGTCCACAGACCGATGATTAATGGCACATTCTTGACCCCTTGCGTTGTCTGACCAGGAGTCAATGAATGCTCCGTTCCTCTTCGCAGATATTTTTTTTTCTTTCAGGAATCACCAGCTTTTTTTCTCCACGCTTAGAAAAGGAAGATGTCATATAGTGTGAAGGAGAGTTAAAGCATACATGTGTGGATCGATTTTATTTGTTGATATGCCCTTGTTGGAAAAAAAAGTAAAAGAAATACCTCTGACACGTTGATTTGAAGCAAAGGCTTCCATAATTCAGTTCATTCCATGATGTTAGTTAATTGAGTCGCTTTTATTTTCACCTATTTTAAAGTTGAACATTTTTCTGAGGAGGAGAAAAATTTGCGAAATTTAAGAATAAAAAATGAATAAAGATTTTAATAGCATAAGAAGTTCTTATAGCGAACATCTTAAATTATATTTTGAAATAGATACGATGTAAGTCACAATCATGATCACTTTTCGATGAAGGTGTATTTTTATTTTATTTATTTCAACACTTAACAGTATAATTATTAAAAATAAAATTTTTAATAAGGATAAGTATATACATACATTTACTCGCCTTTATGGATGTACCCATTAAAATTCAATGCAATAAAATTTATTTTATTTTCCTATTCATTTAGAATAAATTACATTAAAAATATATTGATGAGATCAGCTGTTTAATATATATATTTGGAAGGGTTACTGCTTCAGCAGCTAAAATGAATGACATCACTTTGAAGAGCGAAGGAAGTTCTTCCCGAATCAAAACCTTCCGAATCATTAACCTCTCATACTTAAAGCCCCACAGACAGCCATCTGGGCCACTTTCAGAAACGCGCTTCGCCAAGGAGAAAAAGGAAGCTAATCTTTATCAGGAAGCAACAACCTGTGAAACTCGCACGCTTTTGGAACTGTCCTTCGACACGCGACCACACACACTTCGCCTTCATCCAACATTCATAGCAAAACGCTCCAAAATTGAATCGCCCACCCCCGAATACGCCACGGCGACCTCTAAAGAGACTTTCCTCCCACGCCCTCATTATACTAATTATAAGGCAGCCTAATGAGAATGCCTTGTGGTGTGCGGGGGTGCCTCCTTTAAGGGGTAATCAAGGAACTCAGATTACCTGGAGATGCTATTTCTGGGAAAATGTACTTTCTCCTGGCTGTAATTAAAGGACAGTACTTTATCCACAGGAAAGGTGCCCGCTCTGGCCTTTATAGCACCTCCTGGCCAGTCCAATGCTGCGGCTCCAGGGATCGATTTCTTTTGACTTCTTCTCTTCAGAATAACCTCACACAAGTGTTTTCGTCAGAGCATTTCAGAATGATTTCATTTCATCAGGACAGGTTTTCTTTGGTCCGTAATATAATTTCCATTTTAATTTAAACGAATTCCTACTTAAATGCCGCTTTATGCTTCCAATACTTTTACATGCATATAAAATATTGTTACACAGTAAGCTTCCTCTCATTGAAAAAAAAAAAAACAAAACAAAACATTTTAAAAATGTTTTTCCAAAAGTTTCCCAGTGGTTGGAATTGAATGTATCTATTTCTTTTATATGCTGCTGAGACAAGGGATTTCCAGATTTCTTACTACATCGATTTCTCTCAACAATGTACTACATAACACTATCTCATTATTACACATGGGACTAATAACAATTTAACTGAAAATATAAGCAAAAAATAAACAATGATTCATCACTTTTTATTATTTTTCATTTTTAATTTCATATATATATATATATATATATATATATATATCATTTCATCTCTTCAGAGGGTCGATAAATTGAGTACCAAGCATGCTTCGGAACTAAATACACGGGAATCACATGTTAGGCTAACTACCGAACTGCTACATATGCTTCTCACCCCAGGGCCTCGTTCATGAAAACAGTTATGGGCACACACACACACACATAAACATTGTGAGATTGCATATGAAATTTCGAGATGCATGAATGTGGTACTTTCTCTTGAAATGTTACGGCTTTTCCCTTTAGATGCGTGAGAGCAAATTCGTATTTCATTACGATGCAAATTTGCATTTATTTGTATTGAGTCATCCTAAATTAGATTCCCGAAGAAGTCCAGTAAAATATTCTTCCAAACTACCTTAAGTCCCAAGGTGCTTAGGTGAATCCCATCCCCTGTGTTAGGTTTTTATCTTTAAAAATATTAATTTTAATACAATGATTTTTTTATCGTACTTTCAAGAAAAAAATACGGATAATCTTTTTTTTTCTTTTAACATTTATTAAATGGAAATCTAAGATAAATTAAAATTTTGTGAAACTAAATGTTTATTAGAGATGTTCATCATTACCATTCTACTCTTAAAGCATTTTAATTTTGCGCAGTGGATAAACATTTTCAATAACGAAGCCACCTATTCATGTCTATTGAAGGAAGGGAAATCGGATAACTCCTCTTATATCCAGGTTTGTAAGGAGCAGTGCTTCACATTCCTTTCTTGCTCCACAAAGATAATATGAAACATCAAACTGTCCTTCCATTTCAATGTGTATAGATTATTTACTTCACTGAGTAAACATGAATGAAGAAAATAATTCATTCCGATTTTCATTTAGTATAGTTCTTTCATAGCTGCCGACTCATATAGTTGGGTCACAAAATGGAAACGTTTCGAATACTTTTTATATACGAATGAACGACAAAATTGCTAGGAAGTTTTGAAATTGTAAAACTTTCTCTCTAGTTTCTCGAACTTGATTGGTTACCGATCATAAAAATTATGCTACAAGCGTAAAGAGAATTAAAGAAAAAAAGGAAGAGATTTATATTGCCTGATTTATTGCTTTAATAAAAAAAATTATGATTTTAAAGGAAGTCGATATCCTTAATTTTAAAATCATTTTTCATCCGCTTTTAATTTAATTGGTTTTCCATCTATTATGATTATTTAAAAATCGGTTTTAGTTATTAAATATTAATAAAAGATTTTTTGAAGTAAATATGTACTTTTAGAAGTGTAAATTTACATAAGTTTTGGGAAGTCAAATAAACGACCAACATACTGCTTAAATTCTCGAATATTCATTTTATTGAAACTATTTCTTAATATAAACTATTGAAAAGTGAAGCATTGCTTTTCAGTGATATTAACTAAAGTATATGTTTATTAATGTTAAAATATATAACAGAATTGTCTTATTAATAAACAAGATTTTTATTGTAAATGGAAGTTGTATACGCATCGATACAAGTGATTGGGAAAAATCGCACTATTTTAAAATTTTAAATGTTTTCAAGATATGCCACACATTTGGTGCTTAGACATGTCTATTTTATAATAAAAATTGCTCTCTTATACCCATATGTGTGAGCATTTTGCTAAATTAAAACAAATTTTTTCTATTGAATGGAACTCTTCAATATTTAATTGAATAGAAGTTAAAAGGTAATGGGCGTTTCTTTACAATTATGCGTACATCAACAGGATTTTATCACTTTATTATGAACACTTAAACACTTCTTCATGAGCAAGTGTGTTTTTAAAATGTTAAAAAAGTATTTCTTATTCGAATGCTGCTGAGACATTACATTTACAGCTTCCGTTTTTGCTCTTTTCCGCAAAGTCGGTGATAATTAAATTCGTTGTGCTATTATCTCAGACTGTTCACTTTATTATTTTCTCTCTGCTGTGTTATTTTCAGCTGCTGCTTTTATCTTTTCATTCTGTTTTTTTTTCAGGCCAGAGTTTTAGCACTGAAAAAGTGGCAGCACTCTTAATGGGAAATTTGAGGCATACATAATTAAGTGGAATTTAGCCGAGATAGCGTGATCAAGGAAAACGGCTCAAGTGTGCTGTCAGCAGCTATTTCCAGCAGCTATGTTATGTGTAAATTAAATCCGAATATTTTACACCAAAAGAATCACTAGACTCAAAATGTTTTGGAGTCTAGTGATTCTTTTGGTGTAAAATATCCGAAACATCTTAAAAATTCAGGAGAATTATGCAGTATTCCACGTTTATTCAATTTAATGTCGGTTGTCAGCACTTTTTAAAGATTAGACATTTTACAACATAATAAAAGAAGCAATTTATTATAAATCAAATCAGAGACCTCTTACCATGAGAGAATCGATTATACGAAATAAACA